>JAECUM010072761.1:0-25949 GCA_016617855.1 Megalonaias nervosa | reverse complement strand
ATTCCAATTTTAATGAAATAACAGCCAGGTACTTCAGTGGCTTTAGTTTCACTAATGGCCCTCTGAAACAAACAGGAGATCTCAGGATCTTTTTCCTGTTCGACGACAAGTCATTGTCGTTTAACACCCTGATTAGAATAAAGAGAATGAGTATTTAAAAGAGGATCACTGTGAACAAAACCTTTTGATTGATCAAACAAGGAGTGAAAGTGACCTTATCAAAAGCCTGGCTAACACATGTGTCAGCTAAAGGAATATTTTCCTAATCAAAATCATTCTCAAGCGCTTTCTTTGCCATAGCTCTAGTAACTGCACAAGCTGGGTATAAATCAGGGAATTCTTTTTCAATAGGATCAACTTTCTGATCCAAAGAAGGCTTGTCAGTTACAAGTGGATTAACCACAACCTTGTCTCCAGCTAGGTCGTTGCCTAGCAACAAATGAATGCCCTCAACGGGTAAAGAAGGCACTATTCTGACTGTCACAGGTCCTGAAACTAAGTCTGATGACAAATTTACAGAATGGATAGGAACATTAACAAAGCCGCATTCTATTCCCTGAATGAGAACACTCTCATTAGAACAAGACTTCTCAGAAAAAGGCAAAGTACCTGATAATAAAAGACTCTGAGAAGCACCTGTATCCCTTAATATTTTAATAGGGATGGGATTGGCCAAATCACCCAAGAGTGATATAGAACCCTTCGACATGAATGGTTCATAATTCTCCATAATAATATCAGACTGGGGATTAATAGACTCAACAAATGTATTGCTTTCAATACATGACCGTGATCTTGACCTCTTAGAAATATGAGCATTTGGGATAGGTCTATCTTGATTCTGATACTTATATTTCAATTTTAAGCAATCAGAAATAACGTGTCCTTTCTTCTTCCAATAGGTACACGTATTAAGAGACAAGGATTTTGAATCAAGTTTATCAGAAGTTTGAGTTTTAAAAGGTGTGCCAGAATGAGTTTTAGAAGGAGTCATATTAGGCTGAAATACTTTTTTACCAGTAGACTGCTGAGTGAAAGACTTGCTTACAACAGGAACTTTATGAGTTAAGAAATACTCATCAGCAGCAAGAGCAGCATTTTCCAAGATTTCGATCTTGTGCTCGTCAAGATAAGTCTTAATGTCACTAGGGACACAGTTCTTGAACTCTTCGAGTAATACAAGTTGTTCGAGACTTTTCATAATCATGTTGAACTTTCTTGGCTGAGCACCATCTCTTAAATAACTGCTCTTTTTCTCTTGCAAATTCGACATAAGTTTGTCCAGCTTCTTTTTTATAGTTTCTGAATTTTTGCCGATAAACCTCAGGAATTAACTCATAACCCTTTAAGATGCATTCCTTAACTAAATCATTGTCAGAACTTTGCTGTACTGACAGGGATGCAAAGATATTTCGGGCTTTGCCATAAAGTATACGCTGCAATAATTGAGTCCAATGCTCCCTTGGCCATTTCAAATTTTCAGCAACTTTTTCAAAATAAGGAAAATATTTGTCTCCTTCTTTTTCACTAAAAGGGGGCACTAGACTACAATTCCTTATAATATCAAAACCTGAATTTGTATGTGAAGTGGAAATGTGCTTTTTACTTGCCAGCTCCATTTCGTTCATTCTAATTTGAAATTCCGTTTCATTCTTCTCTTTTTGCATCTCTCTCTCTCTCCCTCTCTTCTAACTGCATTTGTTCTATCTGTAACTCGACTTTCATTTGTTTATCTTTCTCTCTCTCCTGTCTCTCTCTCCTCTTTTTCAAATTGCAACTGCAATTGTTTCTCTTCTTTTTGTAAATGCATTTTTGCTTTTTGTAATTGCATTTGTTGTTTCTCTTTTTCCAATTGCAGATGCATTTGTTTTTCTTCTTTATCTTTCTGAAGTTCCAGCTTCCTTAACTCTAATTCCTCCTTGTATTTTATTTTCAATTCCTTTACTTTTATATCAGAGTCTGATGCAGACTTACTAATCGAACCCAAAACACTTTTATCGAAAACATTCTTTTCTACCAAATCCTGGATCAAAAATGTTTTTAATTTCTTGCTTCGTTAAGGAAGATTTTGCCCCAGAAATATTATATTTTCTGGCAAGCTCAAGCAACTCAACTTTTTTCAAACTATCCAACTGCTCCTGAGTAGGACTAGAAAGAAAAGTCTCCACTTTTGATGACATTGTGAAAAAAAGCCTGTTGATTCCGCTATAAATTTGAAATAAAATACTTGTACTTGGGATTTAAAATATTCTGAAAACCCAGGGGAATTTAAATTTAAAAAAACAAAACATTTTCTGAAATATTTTAGCCAAAATTCATATATCCCAAGGACGAGGCCCCAATTTTCTTTTGTTACGTGTAGGCTCGTACAGTGGTAACAAAAGAAAAGAGTGAAGTCAACAAGATTTGTAAATTTACCAAAATAATTTATTTCCCTAGAAAACAAGGTAAAAGTATGAAATAGGACTTACGGTTTGTTAATCTAATCCAAAAGTTAATCCTAGAATCCAAAAATATAAGATCTATCACTAAAATGTTCTAATTGAATCCAAGTTCGAATCTCGATGCAGTTCCAATATGGAAGGCGATGACGTCTTCTATAACCAGTTTGTGTTGATGTGTCAACAGTTCTTTGTTGAGTGACTAAGAATATAATTCCGGCTTTAGAATTCCAAATAATTTAGTAAATGCCTTTGTCCAAGAATTTCGTTCATGAAAAGTATTTTCCATGGTGAATAAATTATTTTAAATAAAAAAACCTCGATTCAAATGGCAACAACAGAAATACCTTTCAGCCTCAGCGCAGTAAAAATAAATACCAATTTGCACGTAGGCTATACGGGTTCGATTGTACGAAACAAATCTTACTATAAGATTTAATAAAGAGAGGTTGTTTACAAAATAAAGTGATCACGCAAGCAAAGTATGACCCTGATTACGACCAATGGTTTTCACTGTGTGTTTACGAATCCCTGAACCAAGGTCAGAAACTAGGTCAGCTAAAAATAAAATGTAGCAATCGAACTGCGTTGTTATCAGGTCAAAACAGAAAACTGAACCTTCCGAAAGAAAGTCAAATCCAGTGAATAAAGTTATCATTACAATAATGTAATTAATAAAATAAAAGAGAATTTAAAACTAACACACAAGCAATTAAATTACATATAAGTAACAAAAGGGCATTGATCTTATACGGGTTGAATCCCGTAATCCTCATAGAATATGAATGTAAAGGTAATACATTTTTATGTTTTCAGGTATCTTATTGTTTTGTGCTGGTGACAATGTTAAGCAAACATTATTTAATGAGATATAAGCAAGATATTTTGCCTCGCTACTAAGTGTTTTTGAAAATTTGTGATCTTACATATTTTGTGATCGTATATATTTATAATCGTGTATGCTTCATTATGGATATAGCATGACATATCACACAGAGGTGACCTAAGATCTCGACGTCCATTGCTATTTTTCTAGTTATGCAGTCTCGAGCTAAGATCAAGCGCGTAGTGAAAATGGTGTCAGATTTGTGAGATCCTGGCGGTGTTCCGATTGGCCTTACGGTATTTGAGCATCGATATTAACCAAACGAATGGCTACTGTATTAGAAGGTATTAGCAAAAACTTCCAAGCATTCCAAAATGTATAATTATCAAGGGTCTACTATATTCAGCCTTTAATATTTGAATACCGAGGAGATGTAACATATCACGGCTTTTTCAATTTTGGTAAAAATCCCAAGAAAGCAGCGTCTATGGATAATCTCAAATTTTGCATGCACAAGTAAATAATGTTTAAAGAAATGCATTAGTGAATTTAATGCAGTAGTGGTTTTATTTGCTTAAATGTCTAGATATATTCGGCCAACCTCTAACATTCTGGCAACTCTAAATGAAATATCTAATATGCATTTGACATCCGATGTACTGTATCCTTCATGGGTCAAATAGAAAGGAAAGAGTAGCGCCAATTAATATGTTCTTGAGGAGGTTCAAATTCGTCAAAAGCCAAGATCAGTTTCTACAATTACATTCTAGTGCTATGAATGTCATTAGGTTGTAGGAAGATTTTTTCTACGCCACTCCTGACTGTTTCTTATTTGGTCGAACAATTTTTGACCATTGTTCTAAAGTTCAGACGAGGATAAAATGTTTCCATGTCAGTACCCAGCCAAGTAATTCATATATAAATTTAAAGGCTTTCTTTGAGTAAGCCTTTTATAGTAATAGATTGCTTAATGAATCGACCAAGGAATAACTGCAAATAATCTTTCTATATCTTGAGATGCATTTCTTTGCGATTGAAAGAGTAACATGGTGGTTGTGTACATGCAAAGTTAATATGTGATACCCTCTCAGCGCATACTTTGAATGACTCGGAAACAGAACCCTGATATAGATAAACATGATCAGCTGTTAAATCGAAATATGCTGGATAAGTGCTGTCAGGTCTCAGAAAGTGTAACGGTCTATAATGGTAATATCACCATTTGCAACAGTAGTGTGATTGGGATGCTGCTTTGAGTCCAGTTGAGTTAAATCTGTGCATAAAATGTGTCCGAAAATTTCGAAATCTGACCCATATCAGAAATTCTTGAAAGAATTGCTAAATTGCAATGTAAATCGTCTCACATTTATTGTATTAACCATTATGGATAAATGCAATTTGATCCACAAATATAGGTACACTGTACGGTTGTAGAATTTATCGTACAGCCCGCTGTGTCTATTGTATATGCTCCATCTTGTACATGCCATATTGACCTTGATGTGGGAAAACATTGAAAAGTAACTCCAAAATGAAATGTATTCCTTTTTAATTTTAAGTTTGATTGAGCCTTGATTATCATAGCTGGACATTCTTACAGAAGCTGATTTAACATTATAATGAGTCATTTTACTTAATTAATGTAGAAACTCTTAGATATGCATAAAACAATTTTCAAATAGATCAAACAGAATTTACATTGGTTAATTAATCTTAATAGTTACATGTCCAACATAAAGATACGTTTATTCTTATTTAGATTTCATGTGATCTTCATTATTAATATCTTTATATGGGATCTAAATGTATCTACTTATAACTTAACTTGTTCTGGTTAGACTGTATCACTTTGAACATGCATAAATGTAATTTCCACATTCAGTCAGCTTCGTTTTGTAATATCTTTGAATTTGCTTTTTTCCCACCTGACCTTCCTGTATACTTTTATGTACCAATTGTGGTGCAAATAATTACATCCTCCTCATTCCACGCCATGATAATCTTCGTGTAATATAAGTCTGAAATATGATATATTATCAGGAGCAATAGTCACTTTGTAAGTTTTAATCTATTTCATGTGCTTGTACATTAAATGCCATTTTCAAATCTCCATGCCTGGTACATTTTCACTTTGAAATCTCTGTGTCTGGTATACTTTCATTACGTTTATTTGAAATTTTATGTGTGGTACATTTTCATCCTACCCGCTTGAAATCTCAATGTCAGATAGATTTTCCTTTTGAAATCAAGATGTCTGATACATTTTAACTATGAAATTTCCATTTATGGTACGTTTTCGCTCCATTTACTGGAAATCCCAATGTCTGGTACATTTTTTACTATGAAATGTCGATGTCTGGTACATTTTCATTCTATTTACTTGAAATATTCATGTCTGGTAAATTTTCACATTGAAATCTCGATGTCTGGTACATTTTGACTTTAAACTTTCTATGTCTGGTATATTTCCACTAAAATGTCATGTCTGGTATATTTTTACTATCAAATGTCCATGTCTGGTACATTTCACTATGAAATGTTGATGTCTGGTACATTTTCTATGAGAAATCTCGACGTCCGGTACATTTTCACCATGAAATTTCGATGTCTGGTACATTTTTAGTGTGCCATTTCCCTGTCTATTACATTTTCGCTATGAAATCTCCATTTCTGGTACATTTTCACTTTGAAATTTCCATGTTTGGTACATTTTTCAGATTGAAATTTCCATGTCTTGTACATTTTTCAGTTTGAAATTTCCATGTCTGGTACATTTTCACTCCATTTACTTGCAACATAGTGATCAATGACATTAAAGAGCCATATATTATCTCTTCTCGGGTCAGGCCTAGTATCGGGGACAAAGTGGAAGACCTGGATTTTCTCCGATGCTCCCCAGCAATCAGATGGTGATATCAAGGCCTCGTCAAATACTCGGCAACAGTCAGCAGGATTGAATCCTGCTTTCTTAATGGGACACACTACTTTAAGTCTCCATAACAGAGATCCGCACCACTGTTTAAAGACGTGCAGCTTCCCTTAAACTGTAGTGACCTAGTACGAGCCCATCGTTTAATTATTATTGACATTGAAATATGTTGCATTCTGACAATAAAGCGTGGTGACGGTTCCATTGCTATGGACACTTTGAGCGTGCTATTACCTTTTTTAACAACTAGCCGAATACCAGACACCATAATTCCTGAATACCTGACAGAACAAAGCCTAAGTGCCTGACACAATAAAACTGGTTTACAGTACTTCTGTCATTCTTAAGTACGGAGGCCGTGGAACAAGTATACTGCATTTTCCCCCCACAATCACTATGAGCTATTGCGTTTCACGGCCCACAGATCAGATACTACACGTTGAACAAACCCAAACTTCCAACTGTCTTAAATGTCATTTTTTGGTTAATTTTATTGCCTAAAATATGGCAGTCAAATAGGGTTTTTTTCCTTCGAACATTACACATATTGATTTACAACCACTTATTTGAATTCATCAAAAGCTAAAGTATCAGTTTGTTTCCATTTTAAACAGATTCCCTGGCAGGAATTATTTTATAATAGAACTAATTTTACCACTATAAAAATTTCCGATAATTAAGAAGGATCTGGCGAATTTAATTTGGGATCTTAAAAGTACACCCTGTGAACGCCAATAGTATACAATCTCTAGCACCTGTTGAAAGCCTAATCTGTCATGAAATTTAATCCGATGTACTGTGTAGAAAAAATATTATGGTCTGCCACTATCTACTGACCCCAAGAACATACGTGATTCTCCAAACAACCTATATCTGCGTAAATACTGTAAATCAAGAACCAGCTAAAACAAATACAAGATGCCGCACGCAGCGATCGGAAATCTAATACTGCCAGTGGTTCTGACTTCAACATATCTGTTCATATTGAATTAGAAACCCTTTAAAAGTTCAATATACACAAGTCTTCCAAATGACTTTCTGTATTATTATCTATGATTTCCATGGTATTTAAAATTTCTGATTCAAATTGAAACAATGTGTGATTAATCGCAAGAAAAATAATTTATTTTTGGGGTGGATGGGGGTGTAAGTGTAAGTGGGGTTTAGAAAAGAAAGCTAATATTGCATGATACTGTGCTGACATCTTACTACAACAGAAGAGACAGATTGATTAGGTCTTTAATGAAATTCATAAACATCACTACTTGATGGTGTCTCACAAAGTATATATATATATATATATATATATATATATATATATATATATATATATATATATATATATATATATATATATATATATATATATATATATATATATATATATATGAAGTAATTGCTTGACACTGAATTGGGATTATATTCTACCGTGGTACCATGGGATACTTTTTCAAGCATTTGTGTTGGATTCATTAGACCCTATTTCGAAATCACGTTTAAACAGTAAATATTTGGACAAAAACAGTATTGCTTTCATAATTAAATGAGGATAATCTAGCTGTATATTATCATATATTTTTCTATAACTGGCAGTTCGGTGATTTTTATACAAGAACATGATAATGTGAAAATATAAATGCAAGGGATAGTACAAACAGCTTCAAAAGCATGATATTCTTTTTCTGAACAGTTGTGAAAACCCTTGATCTTTATTTACAAAATCAAAAGTATAAAACCCTACTTTCACGCAAATTCGTTTAAAGATTTGATTCAAAGTATATTCTGTCATCTAGAATGAGTTTAGCACGGTACAATTAATTACATGTAGAAAATGCGCACGAGACCTAGCGTTATTCTCGTACATGAAACTTAGGTTGGCAGGGGATAGTTTCGTAAATTGGCTCCTGTCAAATTTCTTAAGTTAAGGTTATGGTGTGATTTTTTTTCAAATATTATTGTTTAATAATTAAAGATATATTTGCGAATTAGGTGTTTTGGGCTTGTGTTGTTCTTGAATCTGATGTAAGGCATGTACATCCCCAATAGTTACTTCGCAGTATGTAGACAGTGAAAAAACAATAATAGGCTAAAAATAAAAGCTTGCAACACATATCAGTAGACATGTGGATTTAAGCAAGTAGAATAGCTCAAAAACTGCCTGGATGGCATTTGTTTTTTGAAAAGCTGTTTAGTACACAATGTTTCCTAGAATTATCACCTACGGAATGGGCAAGTGTTTACGCTGTGAGCATCACTTGTCAAAAATGACCTCTGGACGTGAAAAATGCAGGTGTAAATTTGGGATTAGGTGCTATGAACTATCATTTGCTTGCCAGGTCAAGTAAATAATATTCGTATGCTTTTTTAACATGGCTTTCCCAAAATGTTGATCTTTTGACCTCACTTGTGTATTTGAGTTTTTATGATTTTGTATATTAGGCACGTAGAGGAAGTAATAAATTTGTGGATAAAATCTGTCACTTCCACCCTAAGTCCTTACGTTTCCCTAGCTGCCATGTTTGAAAGCGCGATTACTCTAATTATCACTTTATAATAACAGCTCAGCACCTTACCTCTCCTTTCTTTGCTGGTGCCAGCTGTAAATAGAAAGTAATTATATAATTTATATGTCAGTATAAAATCACACCTCTATTACCATCTCATTTGTATATAATGCATTGAACGGAGTGAAAAAATTAAAAGTATTGGAATTCTAGAATTTTAAATCAAACATTTGCTTGTAAAAGTAATTTCAGTCGCATGGTAATCGCAGAGACTATGTCAGACCATGTAACACTTGCTTATTGTTTATTTGGTATTCGTGATTTTAAGAATGTTTTCGAGATTGTGTGATTTACTTTAGCACCATGTATAAAGAGAAAACAAAATGGTCGAAAGACACATTTTTCTACGACACGCCATAGAATGCGAACATTCATTAAAACGTCTGACAATAAAAAATCTCGCTGATGGCTCAAATCATTAAGATATCACAGTTGCGATTAACTGAACTCTGAACATAAGTTCATGCAAATGGATTATTAGTACGAAGCTAGTATATAGTGTAATAATAGTGTAAGACATAGTGGAACTGATAATGGTTTCTTTGCGTGATCTAAGCGTTACTGTCTCTAAAAGTTAATTTACAACAAACTAACGTGTTTCTGTCGGTTCATAACCTAATTAAAATCCCGAGCTACCCTTCCCCTTAACGGTAACGATCCTCTAGGTTTTCTTGACATAAGTATTCAAATCTTTTAGTTCTTAGTCAGGATTTCTCGGGCCTTGTTTGTGTTTCTCTCTAATAGATTTCCTCATTGACTGTCATTAGTTAAAGTTTCAGTAAAGATCCATATAATTATGGTTGTTGTTGATGTAGCAGCTCATTTAAGGCAAGACTTGTTAATAATTTATACGTATTCATCTGAACTTTTATTCGTATATGTAACTTGAAAGACAGACGTGGGAATTTCTATGGAGTTTGTATATATAAAACTTGAAATAATATCATACTTATCTTAATGTCAAAAGAAATGCCAAAAGGTTTCTTAAACAGCATCAGCGTACAAGTATTAATGTCTGCAGTAAAAGTTTATACTCTGAAAAAGACCAATCTTCCCGGTATGTAGAATATGTTGGCACAGTGTGTGCTTATCAGTCGAAAGTGAGATATGTATAGTTTCATGGAAACAGAAAATATCGTTCTCAGGCCGAAATTATGGATTCGATGGCTCACTTGTGATTTACTGGCTCAGTTGTTCATGCGCATATGCTGCTGTCTAAATTGAAGATGCCGAGCTATTCCTGAGCATTTGATAATCTTTTTTCCCTTATCATACTGGTGTTTTCACCCTCGATCTTCCACTTTTCGGCATGTCGGTCGTTGCACGAAATCTCTCTCATATATGAATAATTGACTAATTATGTACACAATCTAGCAAATTTGTTCAATGACGTACAAGTTTTGTACCTGGCTAATCCTAGGTAAAACCGAACTCCGAATATACCGCGCAAATGGTAATTTCGTGAACTGTTCTAATTATTTCAAGCAAGCGAAAGGCCATAGCGGCAGTTAACAGAAAAAAATAATTTTAAAAAAAATTAAATTTAAAAAAAAAAATTACACCAAGTCGGGTGGGGTGGGGTGGACCTTATGCCCGTTTTAAAGGTTATGGTACATCACGTGCTGCACTGATGTTTTGTGTTCGTGTGGCAGGACTAGAATTTTATATACATGTCACTGATATAGAAAAAAGAAAGTAATTGCGCATGAAACTTTGTAATCAGTAATTTCCTGTTTCTTTGGACGCTGAACATGAAGTTTTTAATACTGAATATTCATAGTCGAACAAAAAAAAACATATATTTTCGCAAGGCAACACAACGAGATGACTTGTTAAACTGTAAGATTGAATATAATTATTTTATCTACAGAACTTACCATTTAATACATGAAGTTTGATGTTTGTAATTAAAAGATCCGAGGATCTGCACACATAATTCCCATCATCCTCCATTTGGGCTTTGTCTATTTCCAAGATACTTGTGATTGTGTTCTCTTTTAAAGATATTTTCTTGGATATTTTTATCCCTCCGTCCTCGTCAGTTGTAATTCTATTTCCATTCCTAAACCAGTCTAGTGCCTCGGGTGGATAATACTGCGTAGTTGCGTTGCATATAAGGCTAATCTTGTCACCCTTCTCAACGTATGTATTACCAGATATCTCTATGCCTGTAAGCATACAAAATCAACGTCACTAAATAAAAGTCGGGCATCCATTCCAACTAGTTTGTACAGGTAAGCACAAAGATGGAATATAAACCAAATGAGTGCTGTGTCTAAGAAATAAACTCACTTAACTGAGCCTGCTCTTTCAATGTCAAGTGTATACAATATTTGTCGACGTCAAAGGGTGTTTACGTCCATACTAGGACAGCAGAGAAATACAAAACCGGTCGATACTTTTGTCGGGTTTACTGAATTTAAAGAAAACTCTCATGAAGACAGAAAGCTAATAAATAACGCTAGTGTACATTACATGAAATTAAAATCTTTGAAAGGCATTCTGATTCCGTTATTTTTAAATACAAACTGACGTTCAGTTTGAAACGACGAATTAGCCAGTGACTGACGATGTGTAAGAGACAATGCTATGCAATCGATGTTTTTGTAGCTGATGAGCTTTTTGCTTCTGATCACTTTCACTATAAAATGAAACTCAGTTAAAATGCAAAGATTTGAAATTACGTGCTTGAGCTTTTTGGTATTAGTCTGTGAGAGCATTATTATATTCTTCAAACCGTTTCCCAAAAATTTGGTATTTTTCAATTCAACAAATGCATGAAAAATTTTAAAGGATTATATGAAAAGGAAATTAAACGCGTCCATCGTTTATGCAAATTTAATTTATTGAATAAAGATTTATTGTTTCTACTGCATATTGGGTCCTGAATTAAGATACAAAATACACAATATAAAACGTCTTAATAATGCTTAATATTCCCAAGTGGTATAATTCCGAAGTAACTAAAGTTTGATATTACATGCCCAGGGTAAAATTTAGCAATATCAAAATCGGGGTTGAAAATGAGAACAACACTAATGATATATTTCGAATATTGTTCCAATTTAGAACAGACAATGAACAAGTTATTTCTTGCTGAAAGACAAAAACTACCAGCAGGATCTATTAACGGACGGAAATATCTCATTAATAATGTAGCTGTATTAACCTTCTTCCTCGCTTATAAGTCCCATTGTATTGCACCCAACATAACCATGATTTGATGACAGATCATAATCTTTGTGTTTCTCCTACTGATTGCTTCTAACAAACCGCATAGACCCAGATCTATCAGTGCATCATGCGATGACAGACGTAGATATGTGCAGTTTGCAGTTGAACTCGACTTATAAGCGAGTACACACCGTTGTCAATTTACAGGCTCCCGTTGTATTGCTTTTATCACACGACACTTTGCATGTTCTATTTGATTAGTTCATATTCTTTCCAGCATGATATGGAGAACTAGAAAAAAGAAAGAAATCTGAAACAAAGCAGAGCCCTGGTTTGAGCTAACTTGTCCGATTTTTAATAATAAACGTTTTTACTAACGAGCAATGACAAAAAGGTATCAGATTCTCACGGAACTGTAAGACCGTGTTCTCGTCGCATTGGAATAGTGATAATTTAGTATTTAAAGATAGGACATCTTGTGTAAAATAATGCAGAATAAGTATTCTGAAAATGTTGAAAATTTTTGTTGCCAATCTTTTGGTCAATTATTGATGATAATTTAGAAGAATGTGCTGGTTTTGCCTTTTAATCCATGCATCGTCTGTACGAAAATGTAGCGCACCCTTCATTCTTTTTTTCTGGATCTTCTGTCATGCAAAGAAAATCTTTCGTCTTTTCGATACGAATTAAAATTAATTATTTATTTACCAAAATAATATACTTAATTTAATTTTTATAACTTTTAAACATTTCGTTTTGTTTTTGTTTTCTTTTTTTGGGTGGGGCGGGGTGGAACTTTAAACTTTCACTGTCATAAACCTCAAACAAGTATATATGATATTTTGGAATTTCAATATTCGCATGAGAATGAAATTTCAAGAAAATTTAGTGCAGCATGAGCTGACTGACATTGTCAATCAACTGTTCTCCGTGATGTTGAATCTGATAACGATAGACTGAATTCTAAGAAAGCATTCCTATCTTAACACAATTAAAATCACCACCATTTTGCAACAGACTGTAAAGAAAAGCTACTTATGTTATCTGCAGTGTTCGTTTGTTTAAGAAAAAAGGAAATTTTTGTTTTAATCTTGGCATTTGGACTGCAAAATAACAATAGTGTGTCTGAATGACAATGACAATAGTGTGTCTGAATGACAAAGGACAATGGTGTGTCTGAAATGATGTGTGTATATTGAATAGCAAGAGGAAGAGAAGTATCAAGACATAAAGTTATACTGATGTATGCAAGAATGGTGAATAGCGTATCATCTTGAACCTTCTTAATTAGCTTAAAGCATAATTATATCACAAGAGTCAGAATTACATCAAAAAATTATTTAAATAACAACTGCAAACTTAGGAACTCATTTTACAGTAGACTATATCCCTCAGCTTTTCGTAGCATGCTCGTAAGCGAAGATGCAGCTATATTAGAAATCTGCACCACATGACGGGGTCGTAATAGTGTATCCACACAGCTGGAAACAAATGCATAGGGCAGGTAAACCTAGGATATACAAGACGATACAATGTTAGCCTATTACGTAAGAAATACGTATCTGATTGCAGATGGAACATCTAAATCATCCACGTAGACTTTTATTTACGTACTGCGGACACGTATTCTATACCATTTACATCGATCTTGTAATTTTTTCTGGGCGCACGTGGATATTCCAGAATACGCATGTTCTGATTTTTGTGTTTACATCAAACATTCATGACATGTCCAGACACAGGAATATTAAATAGGCTATCAGCGCAATTGGTCAACAATATTCGACCAAATTTCGAACACTAAAGCAGAAACGACAGTAAGCTAGGAAAAGAGGGACGATATTTTATAAACCATCAGGAATACACCATGCATGGAAGGTAAATTGCAATGCTGAATTAGATCAAAGGAAAAGCCGCAAAATGTATCATTAAATACACCTCAACAGCCAGTATTGGAAAAACTCTTACGTGTTTCTCAATAAGGACAAATACATTGCTCATACTATAGTAAAAAATACCCATATATAGTAGCCTGAATAAAAGGAAATCGTTTAGAACACCGTGCGTCTTAATCTGGTATACACAAATGATGGCTGTAATTCAAATGAGCCCATTTAGACCACAAAATGTAGGTCTGACTTAAAGTTTGGTATTATGCCAGTTAATAACGCATTACAATTAAATCCGTAAAAAAGGATATGAGATTTCCAATGTCAGCGGGTACCCTATTGATATTTTGTTATTATAGCGAATCATATCTAAAATTTTAGATGATATAATAGCTAAAAGAAAGTCCTCAGCCGGAAGTATTCCAATTTATTTGTTAGAAATAAGATAAAACAAAACATGTCAAAGATAGAAAAAAATATATTTTTGATGTGTTATTCGATGAAGTTGTGATACCAAAAAGAGAAGATATTCAAAAAGTATCATTAAGTTAAGCTTATGACGTTTAAATGCTATTAGAAACAAATATAAAACTGATGTGAAAGAAAAATGGAGCCGGCGAAAATTCTTTAAATATTTTCTCCTGGTTATGAAATGTGTACGTTTGTTCTGTCTCATTTTCTGAGGACACATGGATTCTGTACTATGGGAAGAGTTCATACATGAATCGTTTGGAAACAAAAATTGAAACAGATCAAGCCCAAACAAATTATGCAAGAAAAGAATACATCTGAGCGATCAACCTGACCGTTGCAATGATCCAAAATACAATCTTTGGACTAGATCAACCCCACCGCTCGAATGCTATAAAATACCAGCTTTGGACTGCATCAACCTGATCGCTGGGATGATCTAAAATTCCAGCTTTAGACTGCATCCACCTGACCGTTGAAATGATCCAAAATACAATTTTTGGACTACATCAACCTGACCGTTGGAATGCTATAAAATACCAGCTTTAAACTACATCAATCGGGCTGATGGAATGCTTTGAAATACTAGCTTTGACAACATGAACCTGGCTGCAGGAATGATCTAAAATACTAGCCTTAGGAAACATTAACCTGGCTGCTGGAATGCTCTAAAATGTCAGTTTTAAAAAAACATCAACCTGTCTGCTGGAATGTTTTAAAATACCAGCTTTTGACAACATCAACCTGGCTGCTGGAATTCCCTAAACTACCAGCTCAAAGACATCAGCCTGGCTGCTGAAATGTCCTAAAGTATAAGCTTTAAACCACATCAACCTGACCGCTAAAATGATTCTAAAAGCAATATTTCGACTACATGAACCAGACCCCTCCAATGTTCTATAATAACAGTTTCGGACAACATCAACCAAACGGTTGGAAAGATCTAACATAAAAATCTTTGGACTATATCAGCCTGGCTGATGTAATGATCTAAAATATGAGTTTTTGGTTGTACGGTAAATAATAAAATACTTGCTCGATTTGAGATCGTTTATTTGTACCTAATAACTCTTAAAGATTATCCCTTTTGCTATTGAAAATGAAGCGCTGTACTTCGTAATGTTTAACATAAGGTGAGAGGTATGAGAGCTGTTACAAGATTTGCATGTTATAGTCTCGGTCATACAGCAGTACAAACAGAAAAGAAGTTTATCTGTGTGGTAAACATACCGAGTCCAAAAACGAAATGTGGAAGCAGAGGGCCAACATAATAAACCTTATTTTAACACTTGTGCACAGACTGAAAGCATCAGATGTGCGACTTTGATTGTCAGGAAATTACATTTATTTGGAAATATATACAGGAGAGTACGCTTTTCTACCTACTGCAAACACTCAAACGTTAATTCGACACGCTGATCCTGCGCATTTCTGTAAGTTTTGAGTTTGCTTTGCTATTCAATTTAAAACAATAAAAACTCAAACTGCACTAAGTCTTTTGTAGGTCTTTTAAAATGGATGATTGGTCACTATGAAAACAGCAAAATTTCGATAACCATAGACCGATCACTTGAATATTCGGTATTAGAAAAACAACTTTTCTCCGTTGTAGCAAACTGTCTTCCCTTGCCTTGGACCCTAAAATATCGAAAAAAACGACAACTCGAACAAACTGTAACTCTCGCAACGCCTCAGATTTTTAATTTCCTTTTACTATTATAATTCATGTAATAGAGACGCTAAGCTTTCTACAAATTAATAAACATCATATAGATATTTATCTATCATCCGTTTCGCATGCGATCCAGAAAGAGGTTTTATTGAAGGAGGGGAGAGGAAGATTAGAATTTATACTTTAGATTCATTTTTCGAACTTTCTGTAATTGACATTTGTTGAATAAAATCAATTTACAGTTAAAACGTTATTACAAATCTTGAGCAAATGTAAATATAGAGCTTTTATATGAAAGAGCGATATCTACAATCCACACCGCTAAACAACATTTCACTGTATTAAATAATATGCAACCTATGAAATGGGCTGATTTCCAGAACTTTGTTATATTTGTAAATTAAATAATTATTGATCTTGTACTGTTATTATGTAGATTCAATAAAAAGTCAAACGTTTAAGATCATTGATTCTTTCAGACACTTTATCTTAAGTCCGTTTGATCTTGTCTGAAATGTTTAGTTTTAACCAGATATTAGCTCTAGTCCGTTTGACCCTCTCTGAAATGTTTAGTTATAACCAGATGTTAGCTCATTCTTGACCCACCGAGATTCTTTCGGACGTTTTGGATAGATGGAGGTTTATATAACAAATTTTGACCCTATATTATTACGAATTTTATGTTTGTTTAGCTTTATATACTGTATGATACATACATACATACATACATACATACATACATACATACACCCTGTTACTCAGAATGTTAAGTGCAAAATTGTACAATTTGGAAGGAAACCAAAGTTTATCGATGGACAACCCTAACAATTCTCCATAAATAGTTTACTTATATCTGATTCGACAAGCATGTTGTTTCTGATTTTCATGTCCAATGTAGGGTATATTACTGTATTCAAAATTACATAACAGCTTCCCATAGATTTCGTTCTGCTAAGTAGATCGATTATCCTACCAAAGAAAGGCACAATTATCTTTTAAAATATGATTACCTATATTTTGATTCACTGATAGTACCATATTTCTGAATATGATAATAAAGCTAACACTTACAGAAGATTCAATGGTATCTAGTCTATATTTGCACATACACTACATGTGATTCGCTCCAAAGGTATACATGACCGAATACTGGAAGATACATTATTTCCATGATGATGCAACTAAAGAGAATGTATCATTTTAAGCTTTGTCTTTTGATCTTTTTCTTACTTAAAAGATGAAACTATAAGTCTATCAGCTTACCAGGTGTCATCTCAGGTTTCTCTGTAAAAGACAAACACGAACCTTTAGTCATGACGACAATAAAACTGCATAATAGAGACTAGGATTCATAATAAGATTTGGTGAATCAATATTGCCAGATGAAAACAAAGGTTGAAAATGGTTATAGCTTAAATTTTGAGTGCAATAAAGCTTGTCGAATGAAAAAAGCTAATAATTATTTGAGAGTATGTTTCACACAGTTTACTCCATCAGCCATTCCAGTTTCAGAGACTTGACCATTGTCTAATTTTTAATGATTTAAAAAGGAAGCGTAGTGTATTTAAAATAAACTTCAAAAATCTAATGAAAGTCGTGTTACTTGCTTTGCTTCTATAAGCATGTTGTTTCTAAATTGTTGACTAACGTACCTTCTACCTTTAAAAATACTGACTGTCTCAAGCTTCTGTCTGTGGTACTTATCTGGCACTCGTATTCTCCCTCATCCTCTTTTTTTACGTTCTTTATGATAAGATTCCACTGGTCTTTGTGTGGCATGTTTTTTACCTGGAAACGATCATCTGGCGCAAACGTCAGCGTCCCAATTGTAAGAGGGTTGTTTTCGTCAGCGCGTTTCCAAACCACCTGTTAGCAGAAAATTACCATTAATCAGTTGAAATAAGAAGCTACAAGAGTTGTCTATACGTGACCTTGCATGAGTGTCAGTTTCAAGTAAACTTTCTAAAATGAGCTGAATAATGTCTATCTTTTGCGAGACTGGACAGTGAATTCGTAACATGATCTAAAGAACTGTCTCAATACTTACTCAAGCTGAACTATGATAGAAACATTGTGACTGATGCCAAAGAAAATGCAACGTGGAAATTCGGGACGATCTTTTGCGCACAAAACAAAGTAAAATATTGAAAGCATGCCATTAGTCTAGACTTCTCATCCAAATTCACTGAGAAAAACTGAGTCATCTGAAACCATACAAAACAATATATATTTCCAAATCAACAAATCCTAGCATACTACCAACCTAATGATCTGAGAGACATCCTCGTCATGATAAAGTAAATACGCTAACAATCTAAACGACGAAATGATTGCCCCAACCGTCTGAGGTAGAGGATGCAAGACATGGCAAAACATGATCAAAACAAGCACGTTTTCAAGCATAGTAACGAGCGAAAAATGCAGGATTTACAGCAGCACAATGTTATACAAACCACAAAACGTGACATGTAAATAACATACACAATGCGTTCAGTTCAGTATGGGATAGAGCCCGAAAAACTAAAGGGGATGACGGCTGTAAACCGATCTGATAGGTAATCCAAAATATTTACTTGAAGTCCCGTTGCAGAACACTTTTCTTCACAGGACCACTATATCAAGATATTATTGTAACTGGAATATGCCACAGCACAAAAGTGAACAACGAAATCAGAGGAGCAAAATAAACTTACTATATCTCCGGCTCTGAACACTGAGAGGAGGCGTTATTGAATAAATAAGAATATGAACCCGTGTCCCTCCCCATGCACGTATTTACGCATTTTTGTTTTGCATTTCTGGAATTTAACTTGCTATTGTCACCATATGGCCATTATTTTAATCTGGTGTCATTAAACAAAGTTTGGGTAGCCGTAAAAAGGCATCCTTAATATAACCTATTATGTTCTCTCTGCTTCAGTCAGCTATAAAAGTCACGCGCAGGAAATTTGAAGATGATAATGTCTTCTTGACGAAGAGAAATACGTGATTTGCTAATATGTAAATAGTCCATATGTAAATAGTCCAAAGTATACAGCTGCTTGAATTATGTATGTATATATGTATATATGTATGTATGCATGTATGTATGCAGGTAGGTAGGTAGGTATGTGGGTAGGTAGATGGTTAGGTATTGTTACGTCTAGGGGCTTAAATATAAGTAACAAGGCCAGGTAAACCAGACAGGCATTCAATTTTCCATAATGTAAATTTATTTAAACGAAATATAAAGTCAAACAAAGTAAAAGAATTATAAATGACGTACATTTTATGAATTCCTGGAATGTTTTCCTAAACTGTACTATTAACTTTTCACTACTCCGGAAACTGTCAAAAGGTATTCCGGATGATGGTTCTAATGCGTTAATGTTCTACCGTACTAGTTTCACAAAAGAATCACAGTTCTAAATAAAAATGCTTTTACTTCAATGTTAATCCCGTGAACTCATAATATCACTGGAATTATTGAACGTTTCACATAATTCGATAGAATTAATTAAGTACTTAAGTCCTCGATTAAATTCACATACTCGAATAGATACTCACTGTTTAAATTAAAGTTATTCCACTCTGCTTAATCCAATGAATAAATATTATAAATAATTCACTATTTCTTCGCAACGACGTTAACATAACTGGTACAGACTGAATTATGAATACATGTTGCCTGAAATCTCTTTTATAGTCACCTAATGTGTATCGAATCAACACAGTCTGATTAACTTAAAAAGATTTTGGAACAATTAAATCGTATTATTTCAAAATAACTCACACAGTCATATTCTGACCTTCTCAAACTATTCAAACAATCAACAATTATTCCGTGCCTACATACATGGCAAATGCATCCTATTTTCACACGACGTTTATATGACCTCCGTTAAACTTAAAGCGTGTTTATTTGAACTAAATAGTTCTTGACTTGACCTTAGCTCTCGGCCTTAGTTTATGAGTGAGATTCCTACAATGTGGTATACATGTACTTTACTATAGTACTAACCAGCGGCTGAATTACAGAATTAAAATATAAACGTCATAGACCCAAGTAACATAAATAAAAACTATATTATAAACTTAATACATGATACAGATATTACAAATATCCGTAAAACTATGTATGTATGTATGTATGTATGTATGTATGTATATGTATGTACGCATGAATGTATATATGTATAATAATATTGAACATTGGTGTGTGTGTTTTCTAACGTAGCTTTAACAATTTTTCAGTCATATCGCTACGATGTTTGCAGTGTGGCAGTTTATAGTGATGTCTAGCATTGGGGCATCATGCCGCAGACATGTAGCATGATGTCCCACCCAGTCACATTATCCCGACACCAGGCCGACCAGTCCTAACACTAACCTCTTAATACTGAGCGCCAAGCGAGGCAGCTGTTAGTACCATTTTTATAAGTCTTTGGTATAACTCGGCCGGGGATCGAACCCGCGACCTCCCGCATCCGAGGCGGACGCTCTAACCACTAGGCCACCGGAGCGGTACATTGGTAAAGGCGCTGTTATGAACTGATAGTCTAATGTTTCAACGCCGTGAGCTAAACAAACTATTCCTCTTCGGGGCAAAAGTCACTTACGAGGACAAAAACATTCAACACAAACGTAATCATTGTGCTGAGTCAAGTATTTACATTATGGGATAAAGAAAAGTCACATATACAAGGAAATAGGAATGAATGGAAAGGCGTTGCAAATTGTACGATAAAAGGCAACGACATCTCTGTGATTATGTTTATAAAGACACTGAGTAAAAGCCCTAACCGAACCGAAATAATGACATCCTGTCAAAGCATAATTCTTTATTTTTTTAGTATCATCACATATTTCAATGTAAACAGAAAACTGAAATAAGTGTTAGTTCTCACATTTCAATTTTCCATTACTGTTATGTATATCTATATTGTGTGTTAAACGTTTTGTCCAAGATTGAAGATTGTAAGGATCATACGTATACATCATATTACAAATCCAACTTGTGTCCATGGTTGTATAATTTAAGACAACGTAAGCATGTTGACATGGCCTTTTGACCTCAGAAGGTTCTAGCAAGTGTAGCTTTTGTGTCTTCTTTGTAATTTATAAATAAGGGGCTACTGATATTTGAGATCAAGGACTGGCCTTAGAATATTCTAGAAGAGAGCTTGTTTACGACTTTGATTAGAAAATGACCCACATTCTTGTCGTCTTATCGTGTCTCGATTTTTTTTATATTTAAGGTTCAGAAGAAAACAAAATCCTCTACGTCTCCTTTAACTTCAGCCTGTAGAAGTATTTACTGATGTGTTCAGATAAAGTCTGAGAGAAATAATTTATTTAAAGATTATTCATTGGAATTGCAAAGTGCTCAAAGACGCTTTGGACTAAATCACTACTTTTGGATTATTGTGAATAAATTAAAGGACATTCTAGATGACATATAGGCTGTTGGAGCATCAGCTCATTTAAGGATATTGACACATCAACACATTCAGTACTAGAATTCATTGGGAACACTATCCTTTTGGATCTGTTATAGAACTCTTGGGATTATATGTGATTTAATTCAAACTACTGTAAGTTCGTTTTAGATTTTCATTCTGTATTCTATGGAATTAAATTATTTATTGAATTTTAATAAACTTGTTGGTTTCTCTTTTACTGTTTTTAAGACTATAGAGTCCTAACACTATCCTCCCCCATTAATAAAATTGAAACTCACTTCAAACTTGGAAAAGTAAATTGACTGGAAAATTCCAACAAACGGTGATACTTTTAATCCAGAAAAATGCGTACGGTTATGCATTAACAAAACACCTAAAACAAAGCAGAAAAGGGCATTTCCACTTAGCAAATACTCTAGTAGAAAGACCCATAAATTTCCCATGCACAGGTGAGGCCAAAACAAAATAATCCACACGCTCTTTGGCAAGGATTACGACTGACAGCAGTCAAATCCAAAACCTTTGCCCCTTCAAGAAAGGTTAGCTTTTACGGTGAATTGTTTATTACTTGATGCTTGTAGATCAGCTATATATATATATATATATATATATATATATATATATATATATATATATATATATATATATATATATATATATATATATATATATATATATATATATATATATATATATATATATGGATGTGTTTTGTGTTTGTGTAGATAATAGATGCATATATATATTTAGAGATAGATATTGATCAGATTATATATATATATAATCTGATAAATATCTTCGTCTAAAGCTGCCGATGTAGCACCCCAACCCCCCAAAATAAAATAATTCTTAAACACCGGTCTTGGAAGTAAATAGACTCACAGTTTTGGTGCCGAGATTAATGACAGAGCAATACAAGATGGCCAACTCCCCTGCAGTATATGTGGCATTCTGCGGTTTCTCCAGAAAAGCCGGAATCGCTGTGGTGAAATACTTTGCATTCTCTCCTGAAAATATAAAGCGATATAGCTGAAACTAAGTGAAACGAAATCGACAGGAATCTCCATCCTCGTTTGATGTTGTTTTTGTTTGATAAATGTAAAGATCAACACGTCATCTTTCTGAAAACTATAGTTTGCGAATGTCAGTAATGATCAAAATTTTAGTATGATTTATTGATTTTAGTTTAAAGCGTACCATCACTATTAGGCTCTTTAGCGCCATAGAAAAGGTTATACGTAGCCGTTAATAACAGTTAATAAAAGGTTTGTTATCGACCAGCGATAATAAAATAAAACAGTTAAAAGCAAAACGATGAAAAATGTATGTATATATCTATGTAGGTAGGTAGGTATCTATGTATGTAGGTAGGTAGGTAGGTAGGTAGGTAAGTATCTATCGAAAATATTAGCTTAGTTATCAGTGTAAGTCTCTTTGTCGATTTTTTTATATGTTTATTGTCGGACCATTGATGCCGTTTATAATAATTGAAAGAGACTCCAGCTGTACAGCTAACAAAGAAGGTTCAAATGTTTGAATCCTGCATTAACTTTCTTTCGTTTTAATTCCATATATCGATAATGGATAAATACCCCTTATAGTAAATTAAAGAAAAACTCCGAATCAAAGCTATAAATAGTATTGCTAAATCTACTTTTTCAATGCCAAGCAATTATACTTGGAAAATATTACGGGTATTGTTCAGTCGAAATAGTTAGTCCAAGTGCTCCATATATAATACTTGTATCACACATATCTTTATATTGGGTTTGCTAATATATGATCTGAATGAAATAACTAAAAAGGCTGTGTCCAACATATTTAATGTTAAAGTTAGTAATAGAGTGTGACTTTGAGGATATATGATTCCGTATTCAGGGCTTCGATCCTAATACGATTTAGCAGCTACAAAACATGTGTGGATTTAGTATGATGAAGATTTGTACCAAAATATCACGCATAATGAATTTTTCCCAAGTTAAGTATGAATGCAAACAGTAATTTTATATTTCAGCTTAAGCAGATGTGGATGCAACATGCATAATTAATGACAGAACAAAGCTTGAGGCGGATACATCTTGGAGTATATCTTTAGCCAGCATTGAATATATTTGAAAGAATTGACTATTCATATGGGTGAAAGGTCACAAAATATGAACTCCAATATCAAAATAATAGGTGCTTAGGTAAATTGATTTGCTCTTTTTTGATTGTTGTAATAAAGATATAAACATCAAATACTAGATCAGATTATTTTTTATTTGGGATCTTTAATTCGTCATGGTTATTAGCGGACAAGACCTCGATGCAGTATCTAAGTACGGGATAGGGAACGTATAATAAGCCTAATGAGCAATCTTTCACATCACATCATGCAACTAATGGAGGCACAAGCCGTGTTGGTTCAGTGGCTAGCATGTTAGACTCGTGAATGAATGGTGCGGGCTCGAATCCAACCGAAGGATCAGCAGAGCAGTCAGCTACTGGGGGTGTCCTTGGTAAGGAACTTCACTCCAATTGTCTCGGTACTGAAATAACCTACTTATGTTTCTGTTTCGAGAAATACAAAACCAAACCAAAACTTTAACTCAAAATTGTATGTTTACCCATTTTACAAGTCTGCTAGTTGATCACCTATCATTAGTTGAGCTTCTTTTTATGTGTTAGACCCTTCACAATGTATACGCTGCCAAGACAGCTGATAAATGGTATCATGACGTCATACACGAGTCCTTTAATGTGATATTGTCTCGAATAAAGTTTATTACTTGTTAATTGGCTGGATCTATTCGTGGATTGGAAGGAGATTCAAATGTAAAGAAATCCTAAGTTCTGACAACTATTTAAACGTCTGGAGATTTCCCATTATTTTCATCAATATGCGCCAACGTATTCTTCCATTATTATACACGTATGTACCACTTTTTCAGTTATTAAAAGGTAAATTCGTTTAATATGTAGAATCATATTATGTTATTATAGTACGTCAAGATGACTACTAAACGTAGCAAGTTGGGATAATGGAAGCAGCAACTATTTTGGCTTTGAAGATTCAGTAAGACAGATAACACTAATATAGAACTAACAGCTTTTGACAGGTGCTGGAACAATTAGACAATTTTCCATCAGCGGGATGTCGTCGTTTGGAACAATTAAGAGGCACATGAAACCTTTTATCATAAGTCAAGTGACAGTCATCTATTGTATTTGGCAAGACAAATATCATCCGTACGAGGCTACATCAGTATTGCACTTAATTTTGGATTGGGTCGATATATGCATATTTGATTAGTTTTTCTTTTGCTGATACCAGGAAAAAAAAACTTGTACACAATGAAAAGAGAAATATTTGGAATCAGCTAAATATCTCTATGATCGTCATGGTTAGAGAAAAGTTAGCAATCGATTAAACTCGGAAATAGAGTGGATTCAGTTCCAACTATTGAAGCATTTCTAACCAAGTGTATTAATATCAGCCTTTGCAGCAAACGGTGGCAGGGTCTATGCAGGTTTCAGTCTTTAGCAATAGAGTACCTGATTTCTAACCAATTCTCACTGCTCGAATGATTATTGATGAGACAAAGGCATTTGCATGAAATGGACGACTATTACTAATTTTCCTGCTAACGGTGCAACTAACTTCTACGTCTCCCCTTCTATCAGTACTTCTACCACCACTGTTTCCATCACTACTACTACTACTACTACTACTACTACTACTACTACTACTACTACTGTAAAGCCTATTAAATGCTGAGAAATGGTGTTAAGCCCTAAAACAAACCCTCACCAAAGCATTACTAACTCTACTCATACTATCACTGCTACTAGTACTATTACAACTACTGCTACTACTCTACCAGATCTAATTTTAATACATAAGTTGATTTTGTTTGCCCCAATCTCTTGTCTGTTTAATATCATTTTTAAGTCATTTAGAAACCTAATCTACAACGATCCTCAACCTATTTGCTTGAAACAATTTATTAAGGATATTAAAGTTCAAACACCAAGCTGTATATTCATAACTTGCTATCGTCTCAGCAAGATTAATTTATAGGGACAAAACAGCGTCTTGAAGTTAGTGCAATATGATTTTATACATTTTCAACGTACCAATGCGTTAAAACATTATAGCAAAGACATAAAGATGTTTGAGTCAGTTTTGGATCAGATTAGTGCATGATATTTTGCTATATAATTACTATTTTGTATTATAATAATCGTGCGAAAACATGGTAAAAAAAACGATACAAAAGAAACCACTTTTGCCAATATAAAAATGACCAAAGGGATTTTCTCCGTTTCAGTTGTTTCAAATAAGCCTTCAGTTTTCTCCAGCTTTCACATGGTCTAATTTGTGAATGCCTTGTTTGTGAACGTTTGTGCCTCTTAAAATCATTATCTTTATATTTTATAGTGTACATACCTGCAGTTCTCACACAACATCCATCCCAGGCGTCTGATTCCTATGAAGCCCGATGAAACCAAATGGCAATGCAAGCCAACAGCCCAAATATTATATAATGACAAAACAGTTAA
>JAECUM010072760.1:0-12660 GCA_016617855.1 Megalonaias nervosa | reverse complement strand
CGTTTATCGCAACCCTGGTCATCTCGTGTGATGGATGTCCAAATCTCTTAAAGTATTCAGAACATTCTCCGTATCCAAGAAAACTTCCAGGATAACATGCTACTATATCAACAGATATAACGTCATTATACTTATATTTAGTATTCCACAATCTTCCGTGTCCATATTCTACGCAGCTTTTATGGATATCTTCAAGAAATTCCGATCGTGTTGGTTTCCATAAATTTTTCTCCTGAGCGAAATGAGCTGCTACAGATGGAACTGGAAAACAATTATTTAATAATTGTCTAACTTTGACATCGTCTGAAGTATATTTCAGCGCAAGGTGTTCCATTTCTACATTAAGAGATTCTGTACGGTAAATATCACCATTAGGCCGTACAAACTGATCGTAATAATCATATTCTGAACTTTGAAATAACCAAACGGATACAGGGTCACTTTTACTGATATTTTTAATAAAATCAAATATATGACCATCATAAAATTTAACCGTTCTATCTCGTGGAAATATTGTTACAGCTGAGGTCCATGCATGCGAATTATGATCAATAATATCTATAGGAGCTCCATTTTTTATGTATTTTGGTTTATATAAAATCTCTCCCGTCAACGTCTTCACTGTTATTGGAAATCTTAATTTCTTTTCTAGATCAGCAACATCTTTAATAGATGCTCCAGTATCTTTAACTGATTATGCCCACGTATTTATTTTTTTACGCCTTAAATCTGTTAAACCATTAACACGTATCGCATTTATGAAATGTTCTGCAACTCGTTCAGCGACACAGTTTATTCTTGACTCTGACAATCTCATCGGCTGAAGATTATTGAAGTCAGGTTTATTATTCAGCAGATATATTGCATATACAACTGCAGTAACTGGATATGCACGTTCATAATATAATTTGTCAACACCGGTTAGTATTCCGGGTTTAGATTTATTACTCAAAAGAACAATATTATTTCCTGACTGTATGCGTACTGGATCGCGCTTGTCACGAATAATCCAAGTATTTTCTTCTGTATTTACAATAAATTTTATTAAAATAAAATATTTTTGATCATCAAGGTGATTAATAATCGCTTTTCCCCGTTTGTCATTCATTATATTAGTAACATTTCCGATTCTGAATGTTGACCATACATGAGCAGCACCACTATTACGAAATTCATTCTTGGCTTCACGAATACGTTCGGTTATATCCTCATCCGTTAATGCCAGATCTTGCATAGAAATACTGAATTTATATTCTGATAATCGATCGAGATCAAATCTGGCTCTTTTAGGTTCAATTGCCGATAATTCGTTCATATAATTAAGACAAGTATTTAAATTAAAATTTTAGTATATATATATAATGATTGAAACAAAGAACAATTGTGCTTGGCTCAAAATTGGATATACTTCTCCTTGTAATAAATCGTGCGTGAATGAATACTGCGGAAATCATGCGCAAAGTATCAAAAATGGAAGTACAGGACCAATACCGTGTGTGCAATGCGGTGTTGGAGTCACAGGAAAAACTCAGTTGTGTTTAAAATGTGGCGGAAAAAAATACAGAGAACTAAAACGATATTATGACAAAAAAATAATACATCGTCAGGTAAATCTCCTATACAAACCGTAGAAGATTATCTGGTTAGATTTCAAAACAATGATTTAGACAAATAATATTATTATATAAAATGACTCAGACAAATCAGACTTATGATGATGATATCGACAAAAACTTTATAAGAAAATTAAGAAAAGAAGCATTTCGTAATAAACACGAATTTGTTAAACATCCAGTATATACAAATTATGAAGCATCCCGAGATGGTGTAATCAGACACTGCAGATTAAATAAACCGGTTGGTAGTCTTAATAAATTTGGTTATTTTAGATTCAATACCAGTGGAAATAAACATTATTACTCACATATATTCATATTCGAATGTTTTCGTGGAGTAGTTGAAAATGGACTTGTAGTTGATCACATTGATGGAGATCCCAAAAATAATCGGTTATCAAACCTGCAAGCTATTACACCTAGTCAGAATGCTGCACGTGGAAATACTGGAAAATGTAAAAAGTTTGCAAGAAGAGCTATTAAATCCATAAATACAGAAACAGACCAAGAAATACCTTTTCCATCAATATGTGCGGCTGCAAAGTATTTTAGCATACATCCACAATCAGTACAAAATGTTGCAGATAATATTACTAAATCTGCATATTCAATAAAATACGATCAGCCGATAATATTTGAATATATCTAACTCTGTACTCTTAATAAATAAATTGTATATAGTTCGACTCCATATTTTGCCATGCTGTCAGTGTCACTCTCACTTTTGACAGAATCAAATAACATAATTTTCCTTAATTGCATTACACGATTGTCCACAATCTTTTTTTTTCTGGTATTCACGAGATAGTTCGGATCTAATATTTTCGATCGAACGTGCAAGAGGCGCAAATAGCTTTACCTGCATTTCATTTACCACTGATTCTAACATAGACTGATAAATTGATTTTACGAATTTATAATTGGATGGTAATGTGTATTTATTGTCGATTTTTCGTTGTTTTAATATTTCATAATCGCATAATATTTTTTCAGGATCGAGATTATCAGAGAGATTTATTCCGTTATGTTTTAATTTTTAATAGCAGAAATAATATCATTAATGTTTTCTTGGTTCATTATATAATAAATATTTCTTTAAAATAAAAAATAATTGACATTCTTGATTGACTTAATTTTTATTATTATTAAAAATATCAAAAATAATCAGTAGCATCCTAAGCGTCACTGGACCCCCCTGATACATCCAGTATATGTCTTTCATGGAGTCCTTTTTTTGCATGATGATGTCTTTCTTATGACCGTTATTGGCATATGACCGTTACAGGCCATGTTCTGTTTCTATTGGCTAGCATTCTTTCTGAATGTTTCCTTGTGGGGGTCTTTCAAATGAGGTAGAGAGCTCAGGCATGCTACTGATTATTTTAGGGAGCTCTGTATTGCGAATTCAATAAACCCCCCACCAAATCAAACCCCGGGATAAATGCAAAACGCACTCACCACGTTGTTTAACGTGATGAGGGGTATTGAATTCGTTGGGGCTGAGCTCCCCAACCTTATATATAAAAATGGCATCGTTCCGAATACTGTCGACACTCGTCAGCCACAGGAATCGAACCACGGTCGTCAGTATCATAGTCCCAACATTATACCACTGAGCCATTTTCCGATTCATACATATAGACGTTTTAAAATTATTATGTAGTTAACCCAACACTGAATAAGCAGACAAACTACGTACGACCAATATACTGCATAAAATCACAATTATTGTACAACTGTAGCGTAGATTTACTTAATTTACAAACCATGATTTATAAAATATACTGTATAAAATAATCGCACATTACATTTTCTGTATGAGTTATCGTTCGTTAAGGTCAAAATACATGTGTTAGAGCTAAAAATAACTTTACGAACTCGTATAACCCGACGTGAATTTAAGGTTATCAGAGTTAAAAGATGCATCAATATCCTTTTCTATTACAAATTGATGCTTTACTAACAACTAATTGCTAACGGAGAACAAATAAATCACTAAATAATTAACGAAAAACAAGATGTATTTGTTGTCTGTAAATCGAACGTAGTAGTAAGGGAAATAATCGTTCAATTTACTCTGCGGAGAGGGGGGGACAGAGTTATCTCGCTTTATTACAAGTGCAATAGGAATTGAACCTGCCAAAACACATTGATCAAATTAACGTTATTTAAGAAGAAAAAGATCTCATAATATATTAAAAAAAAATTAAATTAAATTTTAATGATTTTTCTGATTTTTTGAGAGCAAAAACCCCAGCAAATTTTATATTTTTCTGTTAAATTTTTTATTTTTTGAGTGTAAAAACCCCAGGGGTAAAAACCATGTTTTTTAAATAATTTTATGAATTAGAGTACCTACTTACCCATCAGATTATTTTTTTCCCCCTGATTATTTACTCGGACGTTCTACGAGCGTATATACAAATTAATATTAAGTAACTCTTCTCGTAGATCCAGAATGTATCCTGCCTGGTCAGTAAGTTCGAAATTTATTCTTGACAATAATGGATTATGTACACGTAGATAAACTGGATTAATTGGCTCAGATATAATTAACCACCCGGGCGGTACTTGAGGGCTAAATGCATATAGTATATACACCTGTTGGGCCTGGTTAGACTTTGAAAGATCTACTTGATAGCTGTCATCAATTACGCCACATACTAGATTGACCGCGATCGTAGATGTTATATTAACAATACCAGGTGAGATATGGCGACCTCCACCATGTGGATCATTATTATATTTAAGAATAGTTGGTGTAGGTATTAATTTTTTCCATGAATCACATAATCTTTTAAAGTGTTCATCAATAAGATCATTAACTGATTTCTTTAGCTCTTCAGTGTTAAATCCCGGAATTACAAATGTTGGTAGCTGTTCTTCTGTGATTCCATAATATTTAAGAAATACTGTTTGAAATAAACGTTTATAGCGTACACGCTGAATAGGATCATCTTCATTAACTATATAAGTATTAAGAAATCTATCTGCCGGTACGTTTAATGTTTTTTCTCTATCAACGATAGCCTTATTTACATATTCTAAGTCTGATGCAACCTGATTCAAATGTTGTATTGTTTCAATTATTTGATTTTTTAAGTCATCGTTATAGGAAGTGCTGATGTTGGAAAATAAATTTCTTAGATCATTAAGTACACGTCCATGTTCAGATTTAATTGGTCTTGATTTTGAGTTAATTTCTTCAACATTAATTGTTGCTATTCTTGTTGTACCTTTACCCCGAACGAAATTTATAAAATGAGTATACTGTGCATAACCACGATAAGCATCCGGAATCTCTATAAACGGATAAGTTTTTCGATATTCTGGAAGTTTTATAAATTTTTCAACATCTATGACGAAATCAGATCGTTGTGGTTCTGGTGGTCCTTGATAAACCGGTGGATCTTCAGGCCATCCTAATACTGATTTAATCGAACTTTGATAAATATCTACAGAATAATCAGGGGAATTTATTTCAATAACCGCTGATAATGTTGGTTCGTGAACAGTAATTGCTATTTTGGATTCTTTTCCTGTAATAGATTTAATTCTGCGTTGGAACTCATCATTAATCTGTTCTATTTGATAACTGCCCGTTGGAATAGCAACTACTTGCCAATCAGGAGTTCCATCAGGCTTATTCTTATTGGCGAATACTAATGAATTATTTGGCTGTAGTCCACCAAATGGTTTTGATCTAATATTGGGCCAGCTATAATAAACTCGCAATTGTGCTAATGCTATTTCCTTTGCAGGAATTGATGTTGGAAAATTGACACTAAATTCAGGATTGGTCGAACTTAACGATATCATAGTAGTTTTTGACGGAGTCGTATTAGTGACGATCTGCTGAAGTAACTCCCTGTCTGTCATTATTATTGTTATTATTTAATTCATTAAAATCATTAGCGATCACCTTAAAAGCGTCATCATAGGTTTTCATCATCATCGCAAATTCAGTATCGGATATTTCACCATCACTAACACACGAAGAAATGTACAAAGATAGTTTAGAGCATGCCTCTGCCACTGTATGTAATTTAATCATATAATCGTGCAATTTAGCATTTGTACAAGTATCTATCTTTTTGGCTATAATACCGAGAACACCAGCAATAGTCGTTGATGCTGAAACAATGATGGTTATAACAGTAGGTGCTGTCATCGTCAATGTTGATAATAATAATCCTATTCCAGCAATAACAGCAGAAACCGAGTAAACAACTACATCGATGACAACTATACGACTTTTGTATTTTTTTTTTCGTGTTATAATAATCAATAAAATTATTTAGTTTAGTCAGACGCTCACATACCTGATTGCATCTGTAACGTTGAACGTCGATGCGAGACTGAGGTTGATCCATTATTGTTATATTAAGTGACTAATTGTGGTGTTTCAGCTACAAATTCCAAACACCACCAGTAAGACGTTGCGGTTATTGTTTGATCATCTGCTTCCAGTAAAAATATTTCTTCAGCATCCTTATTTAACACTATAGATACAACTCCAGAGAAAGCATCTGTTGAATGACGCCACGGAAATGTTGTAGTATAAATTTTAAACTTTGCAGAGCTGAATATAGACAGTCTATAAACACCAGTAACTTCTGCGGTATATTTAATAGTGTTATTTTGCTGTGACCATGTTGTTAATCCTGATGCTACTGTATACACGATATTTTTAATTTGTCCGTGTGGAATTTTAATCAGATTAGTTTTTTGAACAATATTAGGTATTCCACTGACAATATCATTGAGTTTCATGTTAACGTCGGAGAGTTTTATGTCAACGGTTGGTTGTTCCCCAAAAAAATCTTTAATGGTTTTGTTTACATTTCTACGAAAATTTAAGAACGTTTCTACATGTCTGGAAAAAGTATTATTTAGTGTAGTCATTTCCTCATTATTTTTTTAGAGGAATTTCCTTATCATCGACGTATTTCTTCGTCGCAGCATCAAAATCATATTCTGGTGTTCTAAGATTATTAATGCCATTATTATTCATATTAAGAAATGCACGCATTATACCGCCGTTGGCCAATACGTACTTAGATTCTTGATGGTCGGCGTATTTCTTTGTTGCAGCGTCTGTATCTGTGACTGGGTTTCCAAGATCTATAATTTTATTTCGATTCATAATAATGCTGCCTGTGAACGAATCACCAGCTTTCTTAATATAATCGCTGACTGACGTACCGGAATCTTGTATTTTACCCTGATCAGTAAAAGTAACTATATTATTAACAACCGCATTAGGAACTTGCATAAGTACATCTGGCAGTTGTATATTGCTAGTTTTTAATCGTCCTTCTTTATCCTGAAAAACAACTACTTCATTTTGATCAACACTGGTTATGTTTAATAAATCATCAATCTCATTTCTGAGTTGATCGAGAGTTGCGTATTTAGATAAATCAGCTTGCTGCTGAGCTTTACCACGAGAAGATCTTCCATAAATATCGACCATTATTATTTACTGATATCTGTTTAAATGTGACAACGTAGTATATTCATGTACAACTTTGTGAGGTGGTTTTGTTGATTTTGATACAGCATCAAGTACATTAAGTACTTCTCGACCACATATTGGTGGATCAGTTAATGTTTGTGTTGGTAACGTTGAATACCATATTGGAGTACTTTGATCGCCGCTAATATACTTTAAGAATTCTTTTGGTGGAGCTAGTCCATATGAATCAAAATAAATAATTCCACGTGGATCAATTGCATATCCAACCCAATGTGTGCCTGGACCAGAATTTTCATCGAGATTAATAATACCGGTTTCAATATTATTTGGTTGTTTTGGTAATTGATCACGCATAAAAACTCCTCTAAAATTTTTTATTTTTAATTTTTTAGCAGCATCTAGTAAATCAAAATTGGACATAGGAGATATCAGTAAACTGTCCCTGGTAATCTTAGGCCTTTTCCGTACCATGAATGTGGAGTCCCTGGTAATCTTAGACCCCTTCCCTTTTTTTAAATTCCCTTTCCTGTTGCTTTCTTTAATGCCATTCCAGCAGCGGTTCCAACAGCGCCTAATGCAGCTGCTTTTGCAACAGCTGGGGCTGCAGCGGCTATTAATGCTGGTATAGCAGCAAGAAGTGGAAATATACCACCCGTCTTAACGATGTCTTTAATGGCACCCGCAGAAAGATTAAGTTTTATACCTTTATTTGATTTTTTGGCTTCATTGAAATGACTGAGCTGACGTTCTGTAAGAGATAATTTATTTGAACCGCTCATCTGCTCTTTCTTTAGCAATATTTTTAATCCACAGTCATTTTTTTATGCTGATTGTATCCTTTTAATCTGACCAGGAGTCAGACTAACACTAACGTGATTATACGACATTATAATATTCATAAACGATCTAATTACATATTTTCTACTGGAGCATCAACGACTCTCATTCGTCCACCAACACCTTCAAGTAACATTGATTTATCGCTGAGTATAACAGCAATTGCTCTGTAATTGGCAATAGCTACTGGTCATGTCACACGAGCTCGAAAGTGTATATCAACTACTGATTGTCTGGTTAAATCTAAATGTTCGAGTGAAAAGTAATAAATCGAATATAATGTTGTAAAATCTCTTTGTGATATTTGCAAACCAGTATCAATATTTTGATCACGGCCCATGAACGTCATTAGACGATGATATGCACGTGCTACATGATTTTGCTCGAAATTCAGTAATATATCCTCGGATGGTTCTTGATGTCCGTTTATCCTCAGCGATACTTCAGAAACACCAAGATTGTCGAATGTCATTGTATTACGTAATTGATTGTTCAATCGTGCATTATCTTGAAATGCAATAAATATATGTCGTGGTGCAGAAACACCTTGTTGTAATGCTATTTGCCATGTAAATAAACCATTAATATTACTCTGGATAGCATCTGTGGTCATTGTCAACCATGATAACGCTGATTTACCACCTTGATTCATAAAAGAGAGTAGACGTTCTTCTTCAGGTATTGTTGGAGTCATCACCGGCATCCATAATGAAAGTTTGGTTAATACTACTTTACCATGAAGTGCCACAGTTGCAGCAGCATCAACACCAGCGGGGTGCCATATTGCATCATCGTCCGTGGCTTTTCTTACAAGTACAACCGTATGTTTGGCTCCAAAAATAACCTTTCTGACGTTTCTGCAAAATCCAAATATATGTGCCAGTGGAATCGCACATGAAAACCTTTCATTTTCGTTAAGCATTGCTCGACGTGATGCGAATCCCAAGTTGAAATTTTCATTCATTGATACAACTGTATCCCCAGCTGCATTTAGTGTTACATTCCTATGTTCGGGCTGATCAGTTGTATCCTTTGCAAACATCATTGATGGACCAGCTGATCTTGAATAATCGTCGCTGTATCTAGCAAGACCCAATATTGTTGTTGCAACATCAACGTCTTTCTGGATTGATTCAATATTTTTTCCGTCAATCATATACGTAGCGCTGTCAAATAACGCCATAATGCTATTATTAACAAACCAACCCGATCAGCAATTCCATAATCTGTATTATCTGCTTTTAAAAGTCTACCTTCTACTTCAATAAAAGCCTCAGCGGGTAAAAAATACCTACTTGTATCCTGAACTTGTAGTTCAATTCGTCCACGCTGATCTGGAATTCGAGCGTCATAAGAATGATATTGATAATCACGCACAGACTCATCCCTGAGTACTGGTGCGTCCATGTCGAATGCGGGATCAGATATGCGCTTGAACATCTTTATTATAATTATTATCGTCTAAAACGAGCCCACTTCGGGAAGTGAGACCACTTCCTTCTATCAGACTAGCTGTTATATTTGTTTCTTTTTCTGACATTGGTACGTCAGCCAACTCTGCTAGTTTTTGATTAGCAACTTGATTTATTATTTTACTGACAGTTGTAGGCATTACTTCAGTGCTAGGTAATTTTACTGGTGGTTGAGGTTTTCGTCGTATTAATCGTGCTAGTCTATCTTTGATCGCTGAAAATGCTCTACCAGCGAGATTACCCATAGCACCAATACCTTTTTCTCGAACAATATCAATAGCTTTCATTCCCAGTTGCTTTGCAATCGGTATTGCTTTTGGGGCTATCCTTTTAAATAGACCCTGAACAACATCACCTAGCCCATCTCCGTAGGTTGTTTTGTATACTGGTAATCGTGAATTTATTGCCCTGACCATGGTTGGTCCACGTTGAGTACTATGTACAATCATTTTATTATAGTAATTGTATTTAATTACGTACTTAGTCGCTGTAGTAGTCATCGGCAATTTCATTAATAAGAGACTGATAAACATCAACGTCCATGATACCGCCTGTAAATAATCGTCTACAGATATCGGCCGCCTTATTAATTATTTCTGGAGAATTATTACCAGCTCGTTTTCCTCCGATGAGGATTTCCAGACGTTCAACGTCATTGAGAATGTTATTTGGACATAAAGTAAAATCACCTCAGGTAGAGAGACCGCTCCCACTAACACTATAATAAGATTTTGGAATAATCTTATCGATTTCAGAGTCTGATAATCCAAATTCCTTTAAATCGTCTATATATGTCATTAGTGAATTAATTTGATACCTTGTTGTTGTGGGGTCCATACCCTCTCTTCTCATTAAATCGATAGTATTTTTACGAGATTCAATAATTTCAATTATTTTTTCTAATTGCTTCTCCATTTTTAACATAGACGGTGATAATAATAATTGTGGGTTCTGTTTTTGTGGTGGAGGAGGTGATGGTATTTTCGGAATTTGTGTATGTGGTGGTGATGGTTGTTGTGGTGGTGGTAATTCCAATGTTTCAGGAGGAGGAGGAGCCTGTGTTCTTTTTGTATGTTTTCGTGTTGGTCTTGCTGCTGCTTCTTTCTCTTTTGCTTTTTTTCTTTCTTCCTTCTGTTCTTTAAGTTGTTTTGCTTCTTCCTCTTTTGCTTTTCTTCTTTCTTCCTTCTGTTTTTTAAGTTGTTTTGCTTCTTCCTCTTTTGTTTTTCTTCTTTCTTCTTTTTCTTGTCTTTTTTGTGCTTCATTTTGTTTTCTTTGTTCTCTTCTTGATTGAATTAAATCATCAATTTCATAAAGATAATCCAGATATAATGGATCATCAGTCTTAACTTTTTCAACATTATATCGTATGCGATATAATGCTTTTTGCCATTGTTCACGATTTTTAATATTCTTAACGTGTTCAGGTTTCATTAATTTATCTCTTCGACTAAAACTATCCACAGCAAATTCAGCTAATTGTTTCATATTTTTAATGTCATTCTTAATTACTTCAACAATATCTTCATTAAATTTATTTATTAGTTCAACATAACTTTTTTGTTTAGAGGCTAGTGCTTCAGCGGCTTCAGGTATTGGTTGCATTGGTTGAGCAGCAGCTATATCAGCTGGAAGTCCACGTAAAAAGTCTTTTTGTCTGTTTTGTTCTTTCTGCTATTTTTTCAGTTGCTTCAGCAGTTTTCTCTAAAACAGGAAGAAGAGGTTTAGTTGCCTCTGTAATAGGTTTAAATAATTGTTTTGTATCCTCTTCAAATTCAACATGAGATTCTTGTTGTTGTAATTGTTGCCTGACAGCATCACGGGTAGGTAAATATTTTCTAATTGCCTCTATTCGCTCTCGAGCTAATCTAGCTGAATGTGGTTCGCCTATAACGACCATTATTAATAATATTTGTACTGGCTGTTTAATTTACAGCAGCAGACAGGGCGGCCGACAAAAATTGAGTGACCCGGCGAGTAAACTAAACGCATTATAATATAAAAAACAAAAAAGTCAAAAATAAAATAACAAAAATGAGCTAACCCAAAAGATTTGTTATCCGTTTTTTCAAACTATACGGTAATAATAAAAGTTAGGAGGTTCGGTTTAGCGTTATTGACCTTATTTTTTCAGCCTCTGTAGGAACCTTTATTTTTGTAACATTTGCTCGAAACCACTTTGTAGGGTTCACCCTGCCTGCTGCTCCAAGTTATATTAAAGTTTAATGTACAATTATTAATATTAAGTTCTTCGCATTCGTTTAAGTTATTTAAAATTCTTAGTGATAAGTAATGTTTAATAAGTTCTTCGCATTCGTTTAAATTGTTTAAACATTTCTTACGTAATATGAATCATAAGTCCGTTTTCCATTGCGTAAAGTCATCTTTTAATCCATACAGTATGGCGAGTGTCCTTTCTCCCTGGTCACAGGAAGGAGTCACAATAGCGCAATTTTGTCGATCTGTCCTTTGTCCCTGCTCAACAGGAAGGAGTCTCATCGCATATTGTATTCCATTTCTTTTGTATTTCGTTAATTTCTTTTAACATTCTTGCACCATGGCCTTAATTCAAAGTCCGTTTCGTTTCCGTTCTTTTTATTCTGTAAATCTTCCTCTGTTAATCTGACATTTTGGAACTAGGGGACAGTACTGAACTGGAAGTCCCTAATTTATTGATGTGGTCCCTCTCAGATTTACATCATATGAGGAACCCCCTAGCGCCAAAAGTTAAAGGTATTTTATGTATTTATGTTTTTTTCCATTGTGTGCATGTTTCTTGTATTAAGTTTATTGAATTTCGATTTTATTAATTTCAGTTAGGGATTGGACACCATTCAAATCAATTGTAGCTTCTAAAAGTATCAAATTCCTGGAGTTGTTATTTAATTTATAATTATAGTTATTCTATAAGTCTAGAGTTCAATGAGGAAGGAAATTATTTTAATTTCAAGTATATGCTGGAAAAGTATTAAAAGTAATTAGTTAATTAGAGTTTTAAAATTTTGTATTTATCTAGAGAGAGTTTGAAATTAAATACTGGAATTGTTATTTAAATTTATAATTCTAGTTTCTCTATAAATATAATGTTTAATATAAATAATTTTAATATATGCAAAGTTGGTAGTGAAAGTTAATTACGTAAGTAATTTTTTTGGATCTTAATTAGGCACGAGCAGCATTCACTCTACGCTTCCGCGACCACGTGAACACTAGCTCAGGTGCCACGAGTTTCTTGTCCAATACATGAATAATTGTTTAG
>JAECUM010072758.1:0-14491 GCA_016617855.1 Megalonaias nervosa | reverse complement strand
TAGTGTTATAACAAAAAAATATGCAGTAGCTAATAATAAATATCTAAAATATTATGATAAAAATCTCCCGTCGAGTTATATTATTTATCTAGATTGCGTCAATTTGTATGGGTATGCAATGTCAGAGCCAATGCCGTGCAGTGGATTTCATTGGATATCTCCAGATCAATTTCTTAAAGAAACTGAAAAAGATTTACTAAAAGATATTTCATACTTTGTTGAAGTTGATCTACATTATCCTAGTTCGTTACATGATCTACACAACGACTACCCATTTTATCCAGAATCGATGATGATAGATTACAGTTTACTATCACATGAACAACGAGCCATGACAACAGCAAAAAATTCGATCGTTAATAAGTTAGTTCCAAATTTGCTAAATAAAAGAAATTACGTGATACATTACAAAACTTTAAAACAAGCAGTACATGCTGGACTGATTCTGAGAAAAGTCCATCGTGTGCTAAAATTTAATCAGTCTAGGTGGATGTCAAATTAAATTGACTTAAATACCAAACGTCGTGCTATTGCTAAGACCGACTTTGAGAAATACTTTTTCAAGTTAATGAATAGCTCAGTTTTTGAAAAGACAATGGAAAACAGTAGAAAACGAGTTTCTATCGAAATTGTAAATGATATAAATCGCAGAAATAAATTAGTTAACAATGATGGTTTTGTCAGCATGAAAATATTTAATGAAAATCTTGTTGCAATACAACGACGAAAGACAAATTTAAAGTTAAATAAACCAACATACGTTGGTGCAGCTGTACTTGATATATCAAAGTAGCTAATGTACGATTTTCACTATAATTTTACCAAAAAGCAGTGGCCAGATTCAGAGTTGCTATTTACTGATACAGATTCGCTAGTTTATAATATAAAATGTGAAGATGTCTATGAGGATATTTATAAACGCCGTGACTTATTTGATTTATTAGATTATCCGACTAGTAGTGGATTTCATGATAATGTGAAATAAAAAAGTTATTGGTAAAATGAAAGATGAGTTTATGTTTGTTCCGGTGAGAGAGTTTGTTGGACTTCGAAGTAAAATGTATGCCGTAATTCTCGACGATAATAAACTGACAAAGAAAGCGAAAGGAATTCCACGTGGTTATGTAAAGAAATGAATGAAATTTAACGATTTTAAATCAGCACTAAATAATAATGTCAGTTTTATTAAGACAAATGTCATTAGAACGAATCTTCATAAGCTTGAAACTGATACGATTATTAAACGTGTACTTAGCAATTTTGATGATAAAAGATATTGTAAAGACGGAATTAATACTTTAGCACTTGGTCATTATAGAAGGGAGATAATACCGTTCCAGCTTGTTTAAAAATCGTATCTGGATTGTCGAATATAGACTGGTACGAATGCATTGTATATTTTCAGACTGTCTGTAATAAAGCGCTGCTGGTGATTTCCGGGTTTATTAGTGAGTTCGTTTTGTCGGTTAAGTGATTTCCAAGCGTATGTTTGTCTGTTTCTAAAGCCGTACTGAAACAAAATTCCCTGAATCTTTACAAGCTTGGTAAAAACCCACCTATTGATTTTCAGACTGCAGAGTCTCCTGCCTATAATGTACACAGCCGCACAGCCGCTGTATTAAAGCTTTCGTTTTTCTTTATAAATAGACGGTAATGTACACAGCCGCTGAATTAAAGCTTTCGTTTTTCTGTACAAATAGACGTAATATATTTTAGATTTCGTTTTTCTGTATAAATGTAAGATTTCAGATTGAATTTTATATTAACGCTTTTCAGAATCAGAAAAATGAAATGCTATTCACAATCAGGTAACTGGTAAGTATATAGTAATTTCTCGAATATATACATATAACCGGATTTCATAGCTCAGTGCAGGAATGTTGGATTCTCGTACTGAAGGTCTGTGGTTCGATTCCCATCACTGGCATATGTCGGTGGGTATGGTTCTGGATTACCAAATTTTTCTAAGATAATTGGGGGTACGAAGCCCAACAGAACAATAATACACTCTCCCACCATGTAACCACGTGGTGGGTGTACTTTTGCACTCTCCTCGGGGTTATCATGGGGAGAGTGTACAAATCTGTTGGACGTAAGTAAATCCCCCGTTTATGTAATGTGCCGTCTCTTAGGATAAGTTTATATATCTCTTGGGATAAGTTTATGTAATGTGCCGTCCAAAAATAAACAGCAGGGTGATGTGAGCTCGTGACCTTGTGACCTCACTGAAAGGTACCCACATAGGGACATTCAGAAAAAATGTTCGCCGGACAAAAAAGTCTCAATAAGGTGCCTGTGGACCATAAGACAGGTCTTAACCAATGAAAGAGTGCCTGTGGGTCATAAGATAGACCTTAACCAAATGAAAAAAAAGAAAAAAGAAAGGACTATTAGGATCTTATTGGCAAAGGCTTTACCGGCAGAAGGGACCCCAGTGGAATCGAAGAACGTCATCGCTGCTGTTTATTTTTGACTTTAGAAATATCATTATCAAATAAAATATCAACTATATTGTCAATAAATGTCTGACCAACCTCTTATTCGTTCGTCATTTTCAGTTGCGAACAACCATATTGACCCATATTTTGGTGATATATGATATCCAACTTTTTTAATACAGTCGATTACTATTTTAGGTTTTATGCCAGTATAGCATGAGGCTGATTTTATTGAATCAAATCTCTTACAAAATCTGTTTGTCAGATCAAATCCAACATGTCTTATTGGATTATAATGATACATATTATATAATATTTCATTGTTCAATATGAAATTTCTATCAAAAAAGGTTTATTCTTTCTCCAACAAATTTGGGGTGGGGTCTCCTCTCCAAGATCGAAAAAAAATTTCTGGCCACTCCAATAAAACATTTTTAGTCTTATTTTGAGCTAAAAATGACTCCTTAATAAAAGTACAAAATAGAAAGTTTTATAGGAGAATTCTCGGTTTGGTTTAAGATCTGCCTTATTTTGAGCTGAAAATGACTACTTAATAAAATTACAAAATAGAAAGTTTTAAAGGAGAATTCTCGGTTTGGTTTAGGATCTGCCTTCTTAACTACTGAAATTTGGAGGAGGAGGGTGAAAAAAATGTCAAAATATTGTTATTTTGAAGGGGGTGGAGTGGGGGTCTCTGGTCCAGAATCCGCATTTGGTTGATGATCCGCCTTCTTAACTACTACTATAGAAACTCCATAGTTTTGCCAGGCAAATATGAGATCTAGTTGCTAATGCTGGCATATTGAGTCCAACTAATGCTGTCATAGTGAGGCACATGGAAAATTTCACGCGAGAGACGTCTAAATGGGTATTTCACCTTGGTCAAGTGCTTCACGTCCATGTGTTGCAGTACCGTCCATTTATAGGACAAGGCTAGATTCCATCACAACGGTCTGTTATAAAAGTGATGAATAACTATTTCAGTTTAGAATGGGCTGTTCTGTTGGCATTCTACCCAGCAAAAAGATAGGAACATTGACCGGTCAGATAAGTACCTCCAGCAGCTGGGTGAGCTGGAGTTCACTGGCATTGCCTTTCTTGTAAATGTTGGTTATGTTACCAAGTTTGAGTGCCTCAGAAAAACTATCGCGGTTAATGTCTTTTGTCGGAAAATTGGTCTGTACTATTGCATATTAGTAGCGAAAGTGCAGTCAAGCCATACACTGTAGACATATTGTTGAATGCCCACACGGCAGTCGCTGGTGCAAGCACAGAAGCTGAAGCGGTGTCCGGGACCGTCGGAACGACTAAAAACAGCCATATTTTATGTCTGGATAAAATCAGTCTAAGCCGTATCTCACACCATCACAACAAAACCAAGCACAGAAATCGCGTCTTCGCCGTTGAGTGCACGTCTTCAGCTGGGGATACCTGTTGGAAAATCACACCAGGGACTGCCGCAATAGATGCCAAGTGCCAAGCAAATATCTTAGCAAAGGACTGCAAAAACATCCAAAACTTCCAAAGCCACCATCGCCAGAAACTCGTTACATACATTATCTGAAGTGCTAAACGTTTCAGTGAAAGGCATTGTCAACAATTTAGATAAAAGCAGATCGCAGAAAAGTGCTGACCAGCTGCCATGTAACTTTGTCCGCTGTGATAGAATATCAATGAGCCAGTGTTGTCCCGGGGTAGTGAGACTGCCCTCACTTTTACCCAGTACCTCGAGCGTGAACTAGAAGATTTCAGAGAAGTGCTCCCAAATCCAGCGACGATGGTGTTGATCAAAGAAGACTGGAGAAATTCTCAGTAAGAGATGGACTGCCACATCTGCGGTGGATAGCTTGGATTGGACAAGGTACGAATTCATATTAAAAGCGGAGTCGCGCTTTAAGCATCCACCACCCCACCACCCGTTCACCAGCCTTCCAAATCAAGTACCAAATAAAGAAGCATATTGTGATTCATAATCTTCAAGGCTACAATGGCCACCTGCTCATACAGTCTACATGAACAGCATCTTCGAAAGAAACAAGAGCCTTTGGGAAACAAAGGTAAAATTGCACGACCTTTCCACTTGGACAGCTGCAGCTTAACGACATTCTACAATTATGAAAATCGGCCTTAAAAAGATGGCAGACAACCTAGCCAAGCCATGAAAGAAGGCAATATGAGCGACAAAGCATCATTCAGCGTCAGACCCTAACACTGACCACCTTATCAAAAAGGGCATATATCCTAAAAAAATACATGAGCAGCTGGGAGTTGCATGAAGAAATTAAGCCTCCACCAATAGAACTATACTCATTTAACTCGTTCAAGCATTTCTGAAGAAGACTACAAGCACGCACAGAGAATGTGGGAGAAATTTAAATGACAAAATCTAATGGAAAACCATTACGTATAACTAAGACAGACGTGTTATTTCTGTTGGATGTGTTTTAGGCATTTTGCAACACTTAGCGACAGTACTACAGCCCAGACTCTGTACAGTATAACAGTTCTCCAAGAATGAGCTGGGATGCTTTGATTAAAAAGACTTGTGTAAAGCTCGAGCTGTTGACAGATATCGACATGCATCTGTTTAATGAGAAAGGAAATCGGTGGTAGGATATCGATGGTGAACGGCCTTCGTGCAAAAGCTAACAACCCAATGTTTATATCTTGTACCAGCAGAGGAGGTGAACAGGCCACTTGTCTGAATCGTCATTTGTCTAAAAAAAATAAGGTTCCTACAAAGGCTGAAAATAATGTCGATAACGTTAAACCAAAGCCTCTAACTGACCGAGAGTTTCTCTAATTGGGTTAGCTTATCTCGTTACTTTATCTCCAACTCTTTGGGTGTGTTTCGTTTACTCGCCGGGTCACTCAATATTGGTCGTTCACCTCCTCTGCTGCTATAAATTAAACAGCCATTATAAATATTATCAATAATGATTGAAGAACCACACTCAGCTAAATTAGCTCGAGAGCGATTAGAGGCAATTAAAAAATATCTACCCGTCCGTGATTCTGTTAAGCAACAATTACAATCACGTCAGGAACCTCAAGTTGAATTTGAAGAAGATACAAAACAATTATTTAAACCTATTACAGAGACTACTAAAGGTCTTCTTCCTACGTTAGAGAAGACCGCTGAAGCAACTGGAAAAATAGCAGAAAGAACTAAAAAAACAAAGACGATTCTACGAGAACTTCCAGCTGAAATAGCTGCTGCTCAATCAATGCAAGAAATACTTGAAGGTATTGACCAAGCTCGTGCTGAAATAGGTGATATAAAAGATCGTATACCAGAACCAGAAAAAGAATCAGAAGCAAGAGCCAGGGTTAATCTGGTTGATAAGATTACCGAAGAAGCTATTAATTTTATTAGAAAAGCCGAAGATTAAAAATTAATTGAGATTGCTGCGAGAAGTTATTATGATCGAAAACAATTTTTAAAATCTGAATTCGCTGATGATCCCGTAAGTGAGGATACTTGGCACAAATGGATATATCGCATACACTATAACGTTAATCAAGCTCGAAACAGCGATCCAAAATATAATGACTATAAAAATAAGGTAGATAACTATATTGCACAACGACAACAATTATCAATACCACCACAACAACAACAATTATCACCACCATCAACGCAACAAATACTACAGCAAGCACGACAACAAAAACAACAAAAACAACAATCTCCAAAATCACGAATACCATTGCCACAATCTCCAAAATCACGAATACCATTGCCACAATCTCCAAAACAACAGAAACCAAGCAAAAAGGAAGAGGATGAAGAATGGCAAGACGCTCCCGTCAGCACAGAAGAATGGTGGAGACGATATCAAGAGAAAGAGAAAGAAGAAAAATTACAAAAAGATTTAGAAGAATTAGGATTGCTTGAAAAAGAAACTCCTACTGGAAGTGGCCTTACTACTCAAGGAAGTGGTCTTATTACTCCATGTCCTACTAACGTCCTTGCCGATGTTGAACGACTAGAAATCCTCATTGGAGGAAAACGAACTGGTAATAATTCTCCAGAAATAATTAATGAAGCAGCTGATATTTGTAAACGATTATTTACAGGCGGTATCATGGATATTAATGTGTATCGATCTCTTATTAATGAAATCGCCGATGACTACCACAGTGACTAAGTCACTGGATTAAGCATATAATTAGATACAGTTACTATAATAAAATGATCGTATATAATACTCAACGTGGACCAACCATGGTCAGAGTAATAAATTCACGATTACCAGTATACAAAACGACCTACGGAGATGGACTAGGTGATGTTGTTCAGGGTCTATTTAGAAGGATAGCCCCAAAAGCAATACCGATTGCAAAGCAACTGGGAATGAAAGCTATTGATGTTGTTCGTGAAAAAGGTATTGGTGCTGTTGGTGATGTTGCTAGTAAAGCATTTTCAGCAATCAAAGATAGACTAGCACGATTAATACGACGAAAACCGCAGCCACCAGTGAAACTGGCCAGCACTGAAGTAATGCCTGCAAATATTAGTAAAATAATAAATCAAGCTGCTAATCAAAAACTAGCAGAGTTGGCTAGTGTACCAATGTCAGAAAAAGAAAAAAATATTACTGCTAGTCTGATAGCGGGGAGTGCTCTCACTTCCCGAAGTGGTCTTCGTGTTAGAAGATAGCAAATATAATAAAGATGTTCAAACGTGTATCTGATCCCGCATTTGACATGGACGCACCAGTACTCAAAGATGAGTCTGTGCGTGATTATCAGTATTTCTCTTATGACGCTCGAATTCCAGATCAGAGTGAACGAACTGAACTTCAAGTTCAAGATACAAGTAGGTATTTCTTACCCGCTGAAGCATTTATTGAAGTAGAAGGTGAAATTTTAAATATCGCTAATCCTGCAGTACCAGTAGCATATGGAGACGATGTTAGTGTCGGTTTTGTTAATAATGGTATGGTGGCGTTATTTGATAGCGCTACGTATATGATTGACGGAAAAAATATTGAATCAGTTCAGAAAGACGTTGACGTTGCTACAACAATACTTGGTCTTGCAAGATACAGCGATGATTATTCAAGATCAACTGGTCCATCAATGATGTTTGTAAAAGATACTTCTAATTCTCCAGAGTATCAACAATATGAAATAGGACAATCAAGAAATGTTGCCAGAAACGCCAACGCTGATGTACAAAGTATGATTATTAATGTAGATCCAGATTTTAACTTAGGATTTAGATCACGTCGAGTAATGTTACGAGGTAATAGAAGAGCATTTTCATGCGCTATTCCACTGTCACATATCTTTCGATTCTGTAGAAATGTCAGAAAAGTCATTTTCGGAGCTAAGCACACAGTTGTACTTGTACGAAAAGCAACCGACAATGATGCAATATGGCGACCCGCTGGTGATGCTGGTAAAGTAATTCTGACAAAACTTTCATTATGGATGCCAGTAATGACTCCATCAATATCTAAAGAAGATCGTCTACTCTCTTTTATGGGTCAAGGTGGTAAATCGATGTTATCATGGTTAACAATGACCACAGATGCTATCCAGAGCAATATTAATGGTTTATTTACATGGCAAATAGCTTCTCAGCAAGGTGTTTCTGCACCACGACATATATTTATTGCATTTCAAGATGATCAAACACGGGTAAATGATCAAACACGTAGTATTATGATATTTGATAATCTTGGTGTTTCCGAGGTTTCCTTGAGGATAAATGGACATCAAGAACCATCCGAGGATATATTACTGAATTTCGATCAAAATCATGTAGCACGTGCATATTATCGTCTTATGTCGTTTATGGGGCGTGATCAAAACATTGATTCTGGTTTACAAATATCACAGTTAGATTTTACAACCTTATATCCAATTTATTACTTTTCGCTGGAGCATTTAGATTTGTTTGGACAATCTGTTGTTGACATACATTTTCGAGCTCGTGTGACAATAGGAGCTATTGCCAATTACAGAGCAATCGCTGTTGTACTCAACGATAAATCAATGTTACTTGAAGGTGTTGGTGGTCGCATGAGAGTCGTTGATGCTCCAGTAGAAAACATGTAATTAGATCGCTCATAATATTATAATGTCATATAATCACGTTAGTGTTAGTCTGACTCCTGGTCATATTAAAAATCTACAGTCAGCATCAAAAAATAACTGTGGAATAAAAATATCGCTAAAAAGAGAACAGATGAGTGGTGCAAATAAATTATCGTTGACCGAGCGTCAGTTCAGAAACTTCAATGAAGCCAAAAAATCAAATAAAGGTGTAAAACTTAATCTTTCTTCGGGCGCTATCAAAGATATTGTTAAATCTGGCGGAATTTTACCACTTCTTGCAGCTATACCAGTATTAATAGCCGCTGCAGCCCCAGCTGTTGCAAAAGCAGCTGCATTAGGCGCTGTTGGAACCGCTGCTGGAATGGCATTATAGAAAGCAACGGGTCAGGGAATATAATCTTACAAAAAAAAGGGAAGGGGTCTAAGATTGCCAGGGACCCCATATTCATGGTACGGAAAGGGTCTAAGACTTCCCGGGACAGTTCATTGATTCTGCCCATGTCCAATTTTGATTTACTTGATGCTACTAAAAAATTAAAAATAAAAAAACTTCAGAGGTGTTTTTATGCGTGATCAATTACCAAAAGAACCAAACAATATTGAAACTGGTATTATTAATCTCGATAAAAACTCTGGTCCGGGCACTCATTGGGTTGGATATGCAATTGATCCACGTGGAATTATTTATTTTGATTCATATGGACTAGCGCCACCAAAAGAACTTTTAAAATATGTTAGCAGCATGCAAAGTATTCCAATCTGGTATTCAACGCTACCAACACAAACATTAACTGATCCGCCAATATGTGGTCGTGAAGTACTCGCTGTACTTGATGCTGTATCAAAATCAACAAAACCACCTCATAAAGTCGTGCATGAATATACTACGTTGTCACATTTAAACAGACATTAGTAAATATAATGGTAGATATTTATGGAAGATCTTCTCGCGGTAAAGCTCAGCAGCAAGGTGATTTATCTAAATACGCAACTCATGACCAGCTCAGAAATGAAATCGACGATTTATTGAACATTACAAGTGTGGATCAAAATGAAGTCGTTGTTTTTCAGGATAAACAAGGACGATTAAAGACAGGTAATATACAACTGCCAGATGTACTCATACGAATTCCTACCGCGGTTGTTAATAATGTCGTTACTTTTACTGATCAAGGTAAAATACAAGATTCCGGTAAGTCAGTCAACGATTATATTAAGAAGACTGGCGATTCATTCATGGATCACATTATCATGAATCGAAATAAAATTATAGACCTTGGAAACCCAACCGCAGATACAGACGCCGCAACAAAAAAATATGTCGACGATCAAGAATCTAAGTACGTATTAGTCAACGGTGTTATAATGCGTGCATTTCTCAACATGAATAACAATGGTATTAATAATCTCAGAAGACCAGAATCTGATTTTGATGCTGCAACGAAGAAATATGTAGACGATAAGGAAATTCCTATGACAACTTCATTAGCTACAATCAATGATGGAATGACCGCATTTAGAACTGACTTTTTTAATCATGTACAACTGTTTATGAATTTTCGCAGAAACGTGAACAGAACCACTAATGAATTTTTTGGAAGTCTACCAATCGTTGATATTAAACTCTCCGACGTTAACACGAAACTCAACGACATTGTCAGTGGAATCCCCAATATTGTTAGTAAAACTAATCTGATTAAAATTCCACACGGTCAAATTAACAATATCGTGTACACAGTAGCGTCGGGATCATCAACATGGACACCACAAAATAAAACTCTCGAACATACCGCAGAAGTAACTGGGTTATACAGGCTGTCCATGTATGGTTTGGAAATTACTGCGGCCACTTCATCATCACCGAATATATATCATAATCCTCTATTGGTGATGCTAAATAAGAACATCAAAGAAACATTTACGTTGACTCAACGGAAATGCCCCCGAGACGTTACTGGTGGTGTCTGGAATTCGTAGCTGAAACTCCTTAATTAATTACTCAACGTCATATTATAATGAATCAAAACCAAGGACCCCAGTCCTACATCGACATTCAACGTCACAGATACAATCAAATATGTAAGTGTCAGATTGAACTAAAAAATATTATCGACGATTATACAGTAAAAGTAAAAAAATATCGCAGATGTATGGTTGTCATTGATATAATTGTTTACTCAGTTTCTGCTATTGTTGCTGGGGCCGGATTATTATTATCAACAATAACATTGACAGCGCCTGCAGTTGTAACAATTATCGTTTCAACTTCAACGACTATCGCAGGCATTCTCAGTATTATCGCTAAGAAGATATCTGCATGTACAAATACAAATTACATGAGTATATAATAAAATTACATACAGCAACAACAGTTTATTCTAAATTATCGTCATATATTTCCTTGTACCTCAGTGATGGTAAAATATCTGATGAGGAGTTCGCAACGATAATGAAAATCTATGATGAAGCATTCAGAATCGCTAGCGATTTTGGTAACAAAGTCACTCACAACAGCCAAGGCGACAAAATGGAGAATTAAATAATAACAATAATAATAATAATAATGACTGAGTCCTCGACAACGTCGAGAGAATTACTTCAACAGATCGTCACTAATACAGCACCATCAAAAACTACTATGATTTCATTAAGTTCGACCAATCATGAGTTTAGCGTTAACTTTCCAACCGCAATTTCTGCAAAAGAAATAGCATTAGCGCAATTACGAGTTTATTATAGCTGGCCAAATATTAGATCAAAACCATTCGGTGGACTACAACCGAATAATTCATTAGTATTTGCAAATAAGAATAAGCCTGATGGAACTCCTGATTGGCAAGTAGTTGCTATTCCAACGGGCAGTTATCAAATAGAACAGATCAACGATATGTTTCAACGCAGAATTAAATCTATTACAGACAAAGAATCAAAAATAGCAATTACTGCTTATGAACCAACATTATCAGCAGCGACTGAAATAAATTCTCCTGATTATTCTGTAGATATTTATCAAAGTTCGATTAGATCCGTGTTAGGCTGGCCAGATATTCCACTAGTTTATCAAGGACCACCTGAACCACAACGATCTGATTTCGTTACAGATAAAAGAATATTTATAAAACTTCCAGAATATCGAAAAAATGATTATCCATGGGTAAGAGAAGAAAGAGTTATTAATAAAATTGAAGTCTATTTTACAAAAACCATTGGTGGTAAAAAAAATAGAATAGTAATACTTGATGTTGAATTAATTAATTCATACGCTAATCCGATTAAATCTGAGCATGAACGTGTATTTAACAATCTACGAAATTTATTTTCATGCATTAACATTTCCTACAACGATGATTTAAAAAATCAGATAATTGAAACAATACAACATTTGAATCAAGTTGCTTCAGACTTAGAATTTATGAATAATGTTATTGTTAACAGAGAAAAACATTTAATAAATCCATCAACAGATAAATACGTATTAGGTAATATAGTTAATGAAGACGACCCAATTCAGCGTGTTACACTTAATCGTCTATTTAAAACAGTATTTCTTAAACATTATGGAATTACAGAAGAACAGCTACCAACATTTATAATTTCAGGATTTAACTCTGAAGAGCTAAAGAAATCAGTTAATGATCTTATTGATGAACATTTTAAAAGAATATGTGATTCATGGAGAAAATTAATACCTACACCAACCATTCTTAAATATAATAATGATCCACACGGTGGAGGCCGCCATATCTCACCTGGTATTGTTAATATAACATCAACAATCGCAGTCAATCTAGTATGTGACGTAATTGATGGTAGCTATCAAGTAGATCTTGAAAAATCCACTCAAGCTCAACAAGGATATATATTATATTCATTCAGTCCTCAAGCTCCACCTGGGTGGTTAATTGTATCTGAACCAATTAATCCAGTTTATCTACGTTTACATAATCCGCTATTATCAAGGATAAATTTCAAGCTTACTGACCAGACAGGACATATTCTTGATTTAAGACAAGAATCACTGAATATTAGACAAGAATCACTGAATATTAATCTATATGTACGCTCATAGAACGTTATCGTAGAGCGTCTGAGTTAATTCTGATTCTGAAATAATATATTTATTTTTTTTTTTTTTACTGATTTTTCATAATCTGATGGGTAAATACCCCATCAAATTATTAAATTTTGCTAGATTTTTCATTTGGTCGTGTAAATACGCCATCAAATTAATAAATTTTGCTAGATTTCTTCAATCTGATGGGTTAAACAGTATTCAAAACCATTAAAATCTGAATAATAATCAATTCCTATGATTAAAGAAACTACACATATAATGAAGCGAGATAACTCTGTACTCTCTGTAGAGTAAATTAAGCAATTATCCCCTCCGCCGCTACGTCAGTTCATAAGACCACAAAGATATCTTGTTTTCTTTAATTATTTAACGATTTATTTGTTCTCCGTTAGTAATTAGCTGTCACTGGAGCAGTAATTTGTAATAGAAAAGGATATTTATGCACCTTTTGACTGTGATGACTTTAAATCACGTCTGCTTAATACAAGTGCGTAATTGCAAATCAGAGTTATTTTTAGCTCTCATAAACACACCTGTATACACGTATTTTAACTTAACGAACGGATAACCTATACAGAAAATGTAATGTGCGATTATATTATGAATTGTGTTTGTAAATTAAGTAAATCTACACTACAGTTCTACAATAATTGTGATTTTATTCAGTATACTGGTCGTACGTAATTTGCCAGCTTATTCAGTGTTGGGTTAACTATATAAATCATTTTAAAACGTCTATATGTATGAATCGGAAAAATGGCTCAGTGTTATATCGTTGGACTATGATACTGGCGGCCGTGGTTCGATTCCTGTGGCTGACGAGTGTCGACAGTATTCGGAACGATGCCATTTTATATATAAAATTGGGGAGCGAAGCACAGCTCCAACGAATTCAATACCCTCTCATCACGTTAAACAACAGCGATAGTGAAGGTGGACCAATGACAGAGTCAGGGACTGTGGTGATTGCAAAAAAAAAACCCTTGGCAAAATTGACAGAGTCGAACTATACAGTGAAAGAAAATATTTATTTATCCTGGTTTTTTATTATTTTAAGTTAGGAGGATAGAGTTATCTGACATATTCAAATATTATCGGCTGATCATATTTTATTGAATGCAGATTTGTATGTTTTATTTGCGACAAGTTATACCGAATATGAGTGGATGCCAAAATATTTGGCAGCTGCATTTATTGATGGAAAAGTTATTTCTTGGCCTGTTTCTGTATTTACGGATTTAATATATCTCTTTTAAAATACTTTACACTTTCCTGTATTTCCACGTGCAGAATTCTGACTCTGTGTAATAGCTTGCAGGTTAGATAAATGATTATTTTGGGATTTCCATCAATGTGATCAACTACAAGTCCATCTTTGATGACCCCATAAAAACATTCGAATATGAATCTATGTGAGAAATAATTTTTATTCCCAATGATATTAAATCTAAAATAACCAAATTTATCAAGACTACCGACTGGGTTTTTTGATCGGCAGTTTCTGATAATACCATCACGTGATGCTTCATAATTTTTAATGATTGGATGTGTCACAAATTCGTTTTGCTCCATTCATATATATAATATTATTTGTTTAAATCATTGTTTTGAAATCTGGCCAGATAATCTTCTGCGGTTTTTATAGGAGATTTACCTGACGATGTCAGGGTATTATTTTTTTTATCGCAATATCGTTTTAATTCTCTGTATTTTTTTACCGCCGCATTTTACACATAACTGAGTTTTTCCTCTGACTCCAACACCATATTGCACACACGGTTTTGGTCCTAGACTACCATTTTTAACGCTTTGCATATGGTAGCAGCAGAATTTATTTACGCATGCTCTGTTACAAGGAGAAGTATATCCAATTTTGAGCCAAATACATCGATTCTTTGTTTGAATCATT
>JAECUM010072748.1:0-10673 GCA_016617855.1 Megalonaias nervosa | reverse complement strand
CTCTATAAAAGCATGAATATTAGAACATGAGTATTATATTTTGTTTGCAATTCTGCGAAAGTTGATCTCGTTGTCAGTACATATTTTAAAGTTTCTTTCTGTTATTTCAGTCTTTTTGCGCTTTTCAGCCTCCATTTTAGCCGACGGAAAATAACTCCTACTTCTTAAATTACCCTGTAAGACTGATGTTTATCCTCAACGATAATTTAAAGTGTCGTCAGCTACAGATGAATCACGGAACAATTTATTTCTCTTCTTTAATTTAAATTTGTCTATCTCAGAAAATTACCAAAAGATGAAGTGTATTGTTAGGCGGAACATACATGAAGACAGTTTGTAATGAAGTTATTCTATTGTATTTTTCTTGAATGTTTGTAAAACAAACGGACAGTAGCTAATACTAGGAATCGGCGACTGAGCTTTGCTTTGACGGTACCAATTTTACTTCAAAGAAGAAGAAAAAAACAAGCAAACGCGAGCCCAATTTCTACAAAGAAACAAACAAACGCAAGCCATCCTTTATTTAATATAATAATAAATAGCGTTGCCGGTTTTTGTATGTACTGACTCGATATGTAATACTACTACTACTACTACTACTACTACTACTAACAATAATAATAAATAATTAAATAAAATAAATAAATAACTATTATTGAGGGAGTACACACTGGTAAGGTCAATCAGAATAGAATGTGGCTTTCCTAAAGAAATTCTCTCAGCTGTTTAAATTTATTTTCTTAGAAAAATAGGGGAATTAACAATGTAAACAAACATGTCGTGTACTTTAGTCTAGATTTCCTGTTAGAAAGACGCATTTAAGAAATGTGTTAATTTGTCGGAGTAAACTCGAATCATTTTAGATTTAAATGGTCTACCACATCATCACATTATATATCGTGTAATGTAATAATGTACAGAGCAAATATAACCTGCAGTACTACAAAGTAAATAGCGCGTGTTTGTTATGACGACTTTGTACAGTATTGATGAAAATAAGAAAGGGGTTCCAAGAAGGTAATCCAAAAATGCCGTGTTAGGTTTAGGGACCATTCGTTTTCATAGGACTCTATGGACGAATAAAGGATACAAACACTATGCTATTATCTTTGTCACACATGGCAGCAAACCAAGAGTTTTTAAAGTGTTTTTTTCCTTTGATTATAAAGAGTCAGATAATGTTTGGAATTTCTCACATTTATAAATAGTTTATATCGGATTGCTCATATCATAAAACTGGTTGGGGCTCTCCATCTAAGCTCGCATGGCTTGTTGCAGTAATGTTACTGTGTTTTGCATAGGAGCCACTTGAATTGTTGCAAAGAAAAGATACATTTCTGAAAAAGAACGGCTAACAACAACAACAACAACAAGAACTAACTAATAACAATACACGTATGGAAGCAGTTTTATAAGATGAATTAATCGCATGGTTAGCTGTGATGCGGTTATTTTGCTTTGATCTTCGATATTAGCTAATCCAGGTATGGGTGGAATGTGCAGTATCTATGGTACGTCATGGCTGTCATCATGGGTGGGAGAGTGCGGTCATGAAACAATTTTTTTTTTCCATCTGTGAGACACGTGACGCAGCTCGAAGAATAAAGGAATGCTCTCATTTTTAACGACAAATTACAGACTGTAAACTTTGGGATATGTGGACTCAGGATCTTCCCGTCGTCTTAAAACTGTGCATAAGTTTTCGTAACTTCCAATCAAAACTGAAGGGACACGTAAAACACTCAAAAAGAAAAAAAAAATTGTCTAAAGCAACTAGCCTAATTTCATCAATGATTTTAGTTTAGATCTATAGAACCGGCTAGTGACAAAACCTGATATGGGGATCTGTGTGTAAGGTGAAGGGGAGGAGTTAGATTTGTGTGATTACTGGTTCATTATGGAGAGATGGTATAGGGAAGATATTTCTCAACCAGAGTAATTAGTCATTTTTCATAAGCAGACGTGATAATGTACAAGATTCACGACACTTTATGATAGCATTGATTAGTTTCGGAATATGGACTCTCCCTAATTTCTGAGCACAGGGAACTATCTGGATTTTTTTGGTGTACGTGTTTAGCAATTTGAGATAGAAATAAATTTGTATCGGCTGAATGGGTCTTGTTTCATAATGTCTGGAGTGAAGTATTAATATTGGACTTAGAAAGACTTACTGGAGAAATATATACATGTGACATAAAAAACAACACAAGTGTGAAATTATCGGAGGTTTGTGATGTGTAGTCATTAGGTCATTAGAGAAAAAATTATTTGTAGTGTTTGTGAGTTTAAAAACTATTGAATTGATAATGACTGTTGTCTTGACATTTTTGGAACTATGGTAAGAATGGACTGTCCATGCTAAACTCACTCAAATGTTGTTTGATTCGATAGGTGTTGAGGCATGGACGTGTTGTTGTTGCAGTTTTGTGTTTAAGGCCATTTCTCAGTGAAAGATAGGCTATACATGGCGGTCTGTATAACTGGTGGAGGAAGAACCCTTGAAATCCCCAATATGAGGCACCGACCAACGGGTTGCTACTGGTAAGCTTTTTCACATACCCACATTGGCCGAACATGAGACTCGAAACCACGCGGACAGTAAAGCGATGTCAGTGATTGGTAAGGCAAGTACTTTAGTTCCCTCAGAATAAATCTAATCATATATATATATATATTGTTACGTGTAGGCTAGTACAAAAGTAACAAAATAAAAAAGTGAAGTCAACAAGCTTTGTAAATTTAACAAAATAATTTATTTGCCTAGAAAACAAAGTAAAAATATTTTTAAAAAAAGACTTACGGTTTGCGAAAATAATCCAAAAATTAATCCTAGAATTGAAAAATATAAGTTCTATCACTAAAAGGTTCTAATTGGATCCAAGTTCGAATCTCGATGAAGTTCCAATATGGAAGGCGATGACGTCCTCTATAACAAGTTTGTGTTGACGTGTCAACAGTTCCTTGTTGAGTCACCAAGAATATAATTCCGGCTTTTGAATTCCGAATAATTTTAGTAAATATCTTTGTCCAAGAATTTCGATGAAGAAAATATTTTTCCAGGGTGAATAAATTATTTTAAATAAAAAACCTCAATTCAAATGGCAACAACAGGAATACCTTTCGGCCTGAAGGTATAATTTACGACTGACTCATAAACACTGAGATTGAGAATTAAACCCAACTAAAATGTCATTTCAGACCCGCGTGATGGGTCACGTGATCACTCATTACAAGTCAATTAGCACGTAGGCTAGAAAATCCCTATCTAAGAATCTAATTCCCACACTGGAAATGAATTTAAAAATAAAACGTTGTTTATGCAGACTAACACGTAGGCGAAGTATGACCTTGGTAATGACCAATCATTTTCACTTAGTGATTACGAAAACGGAATCAAGATTAAGAACTAGGTCAGCTAAAAATACAATGTAGCAATCATTTTGCGTTCTAATCAGGCTAAAAGAACTGAACTGAATTTTTCTAGAAAAATGTCAAATCCAGTGAATAAAGTTATTAAAAGAACATGTAATGAAATAAAAAAAATAAAATTAAAGAGAATTTAAAACTAACACACAAGTAATTTAATTACATATACCTAACACTTCCTCCCATAAAGAAAAAGAACGATTTATGTAATAAAGCTTTCTTTTTACCATATGTAAATTATACTTGAGATAAAACAAAATTACATAAGAAGAACTCTTATGAATTATACAAAGTGTACGCGAAATAATGTTTCTATACACGGGAAAGTACATCTGCAATTAAATTATCTTTTACCTTGAGGTGCCCGATGTCAAGATTATATTCTTGTCAAAACAAAACCTTAATAATCTTTGATTGTTATTTTTCATCTTGTCGATGAAAGTAAGGGGGTTGAGATCACTAAACACAACAAGCGAAAGCTGAACTGATGTAAACTTCAAAACGCTGTAATGCCAATATTAAAGCCAAACATTCCTTCTCGATTGTTGAGTAATTTCTTTGGTGCTTATTTAATTTCTTAGAGAAATAGCACACTGGATGATCAACCCCATTTCTATCTTCTTGAATCAATATTGCTCCAACCCCATCATCACTTGCATCAACAGATAGTTTCAAAGATTGACTGAAATTTGGAGCTGTAAGAACCGGCGAACTTTTAAGTATGGCTTTTAACCTATCAAAAGCCTCCAAAGAAACTTGTTTTTCTTGCTCAACAAGTTTGGCACGGGTTCAGCAATATTAGAAAAATTGGAACAAAATTTCCGACAGTATCCAGCCATACCCAAAAATTTCATCAGTTGCTTTTTACTGACAGGCACAGGGAAATCAGAGATAGCCTTGACCTTAACATTTATAGGTTTAACTTGACCATGTCCCACAATATATGCTAGAAAAGTTATACAAGCACGGCAAAACTCGCTTTTAGATAAATTGATTGTCAAACTTGCATCAGTGAGTCTGTCAAAGAATTTCCGAAATGTTGCAAGATGTTCTTTCCAGGTGTCGTTGTAGATGATGACATCATAGATATAAGCATCACAATTATCTAGACCAGAGGCAATCATATTCATCAAACGTTGAAAGGTACATGGGGAACCCTTCATCCCGAACGGCATTACTTTATATTGATAGAGTCCATCTGGAGTCACAAATGTCGAACTTTTCTTTGCACTTTCCGTTAGTGGAATTAGCCAAAATCCTTTAAGAAGGTCAAATTTGGTGATATACTTGGCATTTCCAATTTTATCAATACAGTCATCGATTCTTGGTAATGGAAATGAGTCTGTTTTTGTCACACTGTTCACCTTCCTATAATCAATGCACATACGGAAAGTTTTATCTGGTTTCGGAGCAAGTATACATGGTGAACTCCAATCACTTTACTGGGCTCTATGAAATCATTCTCCATTAAATACTGAATTTCCTTTTTCAATTATTCCTGTTTTAGAGGGTTCATCCTGTATGGGTGTTGTTTCACAGGTTTAGAATTCACAATTTCAACGTCATGGAAAATTTTGTTTGTCCTCTTAGGAACATCTGGAAATAAGTGCTCATATTCGAATAATAACTGTTTAAGTTCATTCTTTTCCTGTTGTTGCAAATGCAAAGGTTTCTGGTCCAGATTTTTCATAATTTCCGAATTCCGAAGATTTGTCACTCCAAAATCAGTAAAATCCGATTGCATTCCTACACTTAAATCCTGAGTGAGTGGGTCAGGTACAGCTAAATTGATTGCATGATTTACTTGGCTATCTCTTTCAATATACCAGTAATCCATTTATTTATTTAGATCAGAGTATTATTATTATAATTTAACTCATTCATTTTCTTCTTAACTTTGTAAGGGCCGTAAAATCTAATTTGAAGAAAATTTTGAAGAATGAGCAAGAGAGAATGAATTCTGTTACAAGACTCAAAACTTCTCTCAAGTAAAGTTCTGTGAAACCATAATTTCACTTTTGACTTGAATTGGTGAGTGAAAAATTCAAGCATAACTATCTGGAAAATTCCAGACATAAAATTTGACCCTTGACCAGATTGGACAGATTTAAGAAGGCCAAATTGAGTAAAAAAAAAAAAAAACTTTATCAAAGCTTTTACTATAGTTTTGGTTTTAATATTCCTCAAAGGAATTGCCTCTGGGAATCTTGTTGACGCACACATAATGGTCAACAAATATTGGTTGCCTGACTTGGTCTTAGGTAAGGAACCAACACAATCTACCATAATTCTGCTAAATGGTTCGTCAAATGCAGGAATAATTTGCAGATGAGCCTTAGGTATCTTCTGATTGGGTTTTCCTACCATTTGACAAGTATAGCAAGATCTACGGCATTTATAAACATCACCTTTGATTTTTGGCCAATAAAAGTGAGTCAAGATCTTGTGATAAATCTTATTAATCCCTAGCCGGAGGAGTTTCATGTGCCAAACTAAGTATTTCCTGTCTGTAAGATTTTGGAACTACAATTTGATAGTTCACTGGCCATTCATCACCAGCAGGTACCTCGAGATGTCTCCATTTTCTCATAAGAATTCCATTTTTAATGAAATAACAGACAGGTACTTCAGTGGCTTCAGTTTCTCTAATGGCCCTCTGAAACAACAGGAGATCTCAGGATCTTTTTCCTGTTCGACGACAAGTGATTGTCGTTTGTCACCCTGATTAGATACAAGAGAATGAATAGTTAAAAGAGGATCATTGTGATCCATACCTTATGATTGATCCAACCAAGGAGTGAAAGTGACCTCATGAAAAGCCTCACCAATACATGTGTCAGCTAAAAGAATATTTTCCTTATCAAAATCATTCTCAAGAGCTTTCCTTGCCATAGCTCTAGTAACTGCACAAGCTGGGTATAAATCATGGAATTCTTTTTCAATAGGATCAACGTTCTGATCCAAAGAAGGCTTGTCAGTTACAAGTGGATTAACCACAACCTTGTCTCCAGCTAGGTCGTTGCCTAGTAACAAATGAATGCCCTCAACGGGTAAAGAAGACATTATTCCGACTGTCACAGGTCCTGAAACCTGATGACAAATTTACACAATGGAGAGGAACATTAACAAAGGCGCACTCACCTCCCTGAATGAGAACACTCTCATTAGAACAAGACTTCTAAGAAAAAGGCAAAGTACCTGGTAATAAAAGACTCTGAGAAGCTCCTGTATCCCTTAAAATTTTAATAGGGGTAGGATTGGCCAAAACACCCAAGAGTGATATAGAACCCTTCGACATGAATGGTTCATAATTCTCCATAATAAAATCAGACTGGGGTTTATTAGACCCAACAAATGTATTGCTTTCAATACATGTCCGTGACCTTGACCTCTTAGAAATAAGAGCATTTGGGATAGGTCTATCTTGATTCTGATGCTTTTATTTCAATCTGAAGCAATCAGAAATAACGTGTTCTTTTTTCTTGCAATAGGTACACGTAGGAAGAGACAATGATTTTGAATCAAGCTATCACAGGCTTGATTTTTAAATGTTGTGCCAGATTGAGTTTTAGAAGGAGTGTATTAGGCTGAAATACCTTATTACCAGTTGACTGCTGAGTGAAAGACATGCTTATAGCGGGAACATTATGAGTTAAGAAATCCTCATCAGCGGCAAAAGCAGCATTTTTCCAAGGTATCGCTCTTATGCTCTTCATGATAAGTCTTAATGTCGCTAGGGACACAGTTCTTGAACTCTTCAAGTAATACTAATTGTTTGATATTTTCATAATCATGTTCAACTTTCCTGGCTAAGCACCATCTCTCAAATGACTGCTCTTTTTCTCTTGCAAATTCGACATAAGTTTGTCCAGCTTCTTTTCTATAGTTCCTGAAGTTTCGCCGATAAGCCTCAGGGATTAACTCATAACCCTTTAAGATGCATTCCTTAACGAAATCATAGTCAGAACTTTGCTGTACTGACAGGGATGCAAAGATATTTCGGGCTTTACCATAAAGTACACACTGCAATAATTGAGTCCAATGCTCCCTTGGCCATTTCAAATTTTCAGCAACTTTTTCAAAATAAGGAAAATATTTGTCTACTTCTTTTTCACTAAAAGGGGGTACTAGCCTAAAATTCCTTGTAATATCAAAACTTGAATTTGTATGTGAAGTGGGAATGTGCTTTTCACTTGCCAGCTCTGTTTCTTTCATTCTAATTTGAAATTCCCTTTCATCCTTCTCTCTTTGCAATTGCATCTGTCTCTCTCTCTCTCCTCCTTCTCAAATTCTCTCTCTCTCTCTCCTTCTCTTCTAATTGTAACTTCATTTGTTTATCTGTCTCTCTCCTGTCTCTCTCTCTCTCTCCTCTTTCTCAAATTGCAACTGCAATTGTTTCTCTGTCTCCTCTTTTTCCAATTGCAGCTGCATTTGTTTTTGTTCTTTCTGAAGTTCAAGCTTCCTTAACTCTAATTCCATCTTGCTTTTCAATTTTAATTCCTTTACTTTTATGTCAGAGTCTGACACACACACACACACACACACACACACACACACACAAACACACACACACACACACACACACACACACACACATATATATATATATATATATATATATATATATATAGAGTATATATATATATATATATATATATATGGCAGTATATATATATATATATATATATATATATATATATATAACACTGTATACACTACATGATAAGAAACATTCTATTATTTAATGATCTCTTAAAGTGACCTATAAAGAAAGGGTTTGACAGTTCATTTCTGATAAGATCTGGCTCTGTAACCTTCTCAAGATAGTCAAAGGATGACTTCACAGAGCTATTGTTCTTTTATTTGTGCATGGTTAAAAGCTTTATCAGTGCGCTTAAATGCTGGAGGTAGAGAAATGTCAATGTTAGCATTGATAGACACTGATAAAGAAACAATCATTCTGGTAGTTTGCATTTTCGATATCTTCAAAATTAATTTGTTTGAACCGTTTAAGTTTTGATGCTCACACGGGATTGATAGAAAAGAAAAATGTTTTATGAAGACCGTGCAATGGTAGTTCCACTTTAATTTACAGTGGATTCATTTTTATAAAACCGTACGTACCAGATTAAATGGGGTAATTTCTTACATTTTGTACAATTGATTTGACTGAAATAATCTTATTAGGGTCTTCCTGGGTTAAATTGCATTATGACAATCACTACCGATCTATACATTATGTTTGTTGTCTTTTTAGTATCTGTACATTATTTTTTTGTCTTTTCTGTCGTCTTTGTCGTAATCTCTCTCTCTCTCTCTCTCTCTCTCTCTCTCTCTCTCTCTCTCTCTCTCTCGTTATTAGGACTTGGTGCTGTTAAGTAACGTACATCATCTATGCTAATGACTAAACTGATTTAAATCATCCCCAAATCATCCTTGACCGGAGTTAAATACTTTCTTCAATCTCGTAATGATTAATACTATACATAAACTGAATGCAGTTTTCCTACCTGTTAGGGAAAAATGTCACAAAGTCAATAAAATGACAATGCCTGTGGCGTGTAAAATGTGTTCCTATCTGACGTGTGATCTTTAATAATTGATATGTTATTCATCATTAGTCCACTTTCGATAAACGCTTCAGATTGTTCTCCATCTTTCATAATATAGCATAAAAGCAACACGAGTTCCTTTTTATGATGAATCTAACAATAAAATTGCTCTACCCTTTAAATCTCTCATCATGTCTAGCAGCATTTCAAAGTATTACACGACATATTAGCTAGTTTTGTTATAAGGGACACTATCTTTTATATGATTTTGCACTAATAATAATATATTAACGTCTGGCTACCTGCTCAAAGGTCTGTCTTTCCGTCCGTTAGAAGATCCGTATGTAGTTTTGAAAGCGCTTCCTCGTCTGCTGTTTCTTCTACAAACTTCACCATACTTCGTTGCCATCACCGCCATCACCGTCGTTAATTTTGAAAAGTAATTAACCATAGTTGAACACCATGAGTCTAACGTTGATTGATCTGATTCCACTAACTTTGGCCTAATTTAGCATCGGCTTAAAACTCCGTAGCCAATGTATTGTTCCAAAAAATCACACATGGAGTCACCATTGCAGTGCTAGAACCACGCCAACCACAGTCACCACTGTCAAGCTGCACCACTATACGTATGAAATCAATGACCAGGGATCTTTAATTGTACAACACCACTTAAGACAATATGGCAACTGCAACAAGAATATTTGCACTACTTAATAATACATTATTTATTAATGTTATCTATAGCTATCCTCTATCCTCTTTAGCTATTCTCTATAATCCACATCTAATTAACAATCAACATCTAATTAACTGAATCAATCAACATCTAATTAACCCAATCAATCGACATCTAATTAACCCAATCAATATGATGCGGAGCGTTCCTCCAACTGAGAATTTTCATCTCCTAATTTTCCAAAAACAAGCAAACAAGAAACGCAGTTAGGAAATAATTGATATAATAGAAACAATTTGCATCGGAAATAGCGAAAATATGTCAAAGACATCGAATGCACTCTTTACGCGCCAGGATTAATTTGCACTGATTTATTGCAGATCGGCATTGCCAATGGAATAGAGACAATGCATTTTTGAAAATACTCTTCCGTCTTGAAGGTCCCTACACTTGGGAAAATCTCATGTGTCGTTGTCTAATTGAAAGAAGACGGTCGTTATTAAGATTGATTTGAAACTGCTGTAGGAGATATGGTTTCTCAAATGAATCTTGAGTCCGTACATATATGAGATATTCACGTATTGTCAGTTGATCTGAGCATGTGTTTTGAGAGTAAGAGATAAGAAGGAAAAGGAACAATATTGATAAATAATATTTAGAAGAACTAAATTAACACATCATTTTAAATTCATCAATGTGGTATTCTAATAGTTAATTCATATTTGCAAATGAAATAATTCAGCTTTAATGATCATACAGATAGTAATGACTATAAATATTTCTCTCTTTGTTACTAATATTGTTCCAAACAACAAAATTTCTGTTTCAAACTTTTACAATTTTATTTAACGATCATGGATGGGTATTTATAAAATTGAAAATGTTTTACTCTTTTGCTCACAAAATAAAGTTAGAAGAACTTAATTTTAACTTTCTTAGTGATTAGATACATACGTAATTTTCAATAAATACCCAGCAATGAACATTTGAAATTGTGACCGCTCCGGTGGCCT
>JAECUM010072742.1:0-20153 GCA_016617855.1 Megalonaias nervosa | reverse complement strand
CTCTCTCTCTCTCTCTCTCTCTGAAAGCTTGCCAGTAACTTCCGGTGGATCGATGGTTCCTCTTGCATCAGATATACTGGCTGCTATTTATAGTCTATAATGTACTGCAAAAACTATGGCATTAAGCTCTCTCACTGTCTCACATACACTTCAGAACTTGAAAATAAGGTCAAAACCCCTTTTGCAGCACATCTGTTATTTGTCTTTTTTTCACCCATGTTGCATACATTACCTTGCTGACTGCAGTCTTCTCTTGAGTTCGCTTGTAGAGAGAAAGCCTTCATAAAGTGATACAAACCAGCCTGAAGGAAGTCTTACCTTGAGTTCGCTTGTAGAGAGAAGGCCTTCATAAAGTGGTACAAACCATCCTGATTGCAGTCTTACCTTGAGTTCGCTTGTAGAGAGAAGGCCTTCATAAAGTGGTACAAACCATCCTGATTGCAGTCTTCTCTTGAGTTCGCTTGTAGAGAGAAGGCCTTCATAAAGTGGTACAAGCCATCCTGATTGCAGTCTTCTCTTGAGTTCGCTTGTAGAGAGAAGGCCTTTATAAAGTGGTACAAACCATCCTGATTGCAGTCTTCTCTTGAGTTGGCTTGTAGAGAGAAGGCCTTCATAAAGTGATACAAACCATCCTGATTGCAGTCTTCGCTTGAGTTGGCTTGTAGAGAGAAGGCCTTCATAAAGTGATACAAACCATCTTGATTGCAATCTTTGCTCGAGATGGATTGTAGAGAGAAGGCCTTCATAAAGTGATACAAACCATCCTGATTGCAGTCTTCTCTTGAGTTGGCTTGTAGAGAGAAGGCCTTCATAAAGTGATACAAACCATCTTGATTGCAGTCATCGCTTGAGTTTGCTTGTGGAGAGAAGGCCTTCATAAAGTGATACAAACCATCTTGATTGCAATCTTTGCTCGAGATGGATTGTAGAGAGAAGGCCTTCATAAAGTGATACAAACCATCCTGGTTGCAGTCTTCTCTTGAGTTTGCTTGTAGAGAGAAGGTCTTCATAAAGTGATACAAACCATCCTGCTCTTCTTATTTTTGTTTTGGTGTTTTTTGTATTACACAGAGCATGTGTTGAGAATTTGAGAACAAAGTATTTCATGCCAAATACTGTCAAAATCTTTGGAAATCTGTTGTCTCAACCTTGTGCTCAAATTGACAAAAGCCTGAACTCCACCATCTGTAGGAGTAGGAATGAATCATTACGTAATGGCACGTTGTGCTCGTCTTGTCTAAGTCAAGCATTCTAACCATTGACACCTGAATAGCTGTATGTTTATTTAAAAAAAAAAAACATACATATAACTTAATTCATTAGAACGTTGCTATTATCAGTCAAAATTTGTATATAATGTTGACCATCAATGGAAAATGCGTTCTTATTTTACTGGCGAGGGGGGGGGTAATAAAACCCCATCGGTTTTACATAAAATATTGCACATATCAATTGGAGTGGAGCATATCTCATTTTTGTCAATTGGTCAGTTCTCAGCCAGAGTCATTAAAGTTGTATAAATGCATTGTCAGGTCTCAGTTACAAGCCTTCAAATAGTCTACAGGTTATTTGATCAATTGATTCGATGCTTTTAAATTCAAATATGGAAATTATTCGGTAGATTCTCTAGTGTTTGTGTACAAAATGTCAGACGCAATGAATTTAATGAATTAGAAATAAAGAATATTGATAACATAGATGAAACATATGATTTTGAAGATGCTATAAATATAACGATAGAAAACGATGCTTAATTTCTTAACTCTGTAATTACCAATTCCAAAACTTACGATCTGTATCTAAGGTCGTAAGAATAACAAAACTGCACCATAAAATAATGTATTAAATGAACACATTATTTGTACTTCTGATATGCTGATTCCAATGAATGTCTCTTTACTTAGTATAAAAATAAAATACTAGTCTGATTTCAGGCACACGATTTGAAAGAATAATTAGACCAATATACAGGTATACAGGGAAAGGATAACCAAGTTTTCTCTGTAATTTTATATTGATGATTATTTTGAACTTTTGGTGAACCATTATATCAGTACTTAATAACAGACTTCAAAACTTACAGATCTTTATCACAAATTTCTTAAGAAAAGCCTTGCAGCATGAAACTATTTTGTTCCTTTATTGATTCTAGTGTACTTTGGACAATACACGGAGGACAGAGGTACAACTGATAATATTAAAAGACAATGTCAGTCAGAAAATCTTAAGAATAATACATGACATGTATCAGTGGCAGAGCTGGTATATTCAGGCCCCTATGTAAAGCTTACTGATGTGCCCCTGCCTAATCTATAGTGCAATAAAATTATTTGTGGGTCTCTATGCTTTGCATACTCATGCTATATGGTGGTTACGCCCCATCTATGTATCATAAAATTAAATCGTGTCAGCTGTGTGGAGCAGGAATCTGCTTTCCTTTACTTTCCTGATGATAATTATTTTTCAATAGTTAATGTTAGTGAAACTGATGTTTTTGATATGCTAACTAAGGTGAATATTAATAAATCCTCTGGATTGGATGGTATTGATCCAAGAATTCTTAAAATTGCTGCACCAGTAATAACAAAGTCATTAACGCATATCATAAACTTAAGTATAATGAGTGGTAATTTTCCAGAAACTCTGAAATGTGCAAAGGTTACACCTATCTTTAAGAAAGGAAAAAAGAAGGATCCAGGGAATTACAGACCAATATCAATTCTACCTGTATTGTCAAAATTATTTGAAAAGCATGTAGCCATTCGGGTCTATAAATTTTTTGAAACATACTCTCTATTCATAAAGCGCATTCAGGATTGAGAAAGTACCACTAGTGCCAAACAGAACTTACCAAATTAATTGATCTTTGGCTGAAGGAAATGGATAATGGACATATGACTGGGATTGTTTTCCTTGACTTCAAGAAAGCCTTTGATCTTGTTGATCATGAAATTCTGCTGCAAAAGTTGAAATGTTACAGGTTTGACAAACCAAAGGTCTCAACGAGTAAGCATTGGCAATATTAGCTCTCAAACTCACACTATTCATTCAGGGGTCCCTCAAGGCTCAGTTTTAGGTCCTCTCCTCTTCCTTATCTATATCAATGATCTACCATTAAAACAATGAATCCACAAATACAGATTTGTTTGCAGACGATGCAACCTTGTATACATCTAGTTCTGATAATGAAGTTATCCAAATGAGATTAAACTCTAACCTTATTAGAGTCCAAAACTGGGAACAACAAAATAGGATGGTTATTAATGAAGGTAAAACAAAATGTATGATTTTGGGGACATCACAAAAGCTACACCAAAATGTATGATTTTGGGGACATCACAAAAGCTACACAAGTCAGGGAACCCAGAACTATCTCTTGCAATAAATAATCATCCGTTAGAAAATGTCAAACATGAAAAGCTTGTAGGTGTGTCCAAAGTTTATAATTTATTATGGAATGACCATATTGATAAGCTTTGTAAAACACTGTCATCAAAAATTGCCCTACTCGGCAGAATCAAGAAATATTTACCTACGGAAACGCGCAATCTATACTACAAGCATTATGTTCTTCCAACAATGGATTATTGTTCAAATGTATGGGGAAACTGTGCTAAATCTGAGCTTGACAGGATTTACAAACTTCAGAAACGAGCAGCACGCATAATTCATCTATTGATCATCCCTCAAAATCATTGTTTACAGAACTCAAATGGTTCACAATATATGAAAGGATAGATTTTCACAAGGCAGTTCTTTTATATAAATGTCTAAATGGAACTGCACCAGAGTATCTTCAGGACTTATTCAGGCCTTTTTCAACACAATACCAGTTGAGATCAATATTACATGGAAACCTTCTACCACCAAAACCAAGAACAGAGCAATTTAAAAAGAGCTTCCAATACTCTGGTACAGTTCTGTGGAACAAGCTTCCACTACATGTAAAATCTGCTGAAAATATTAGAGTATTTAAGAAGAGATATCATGAGCATGTATGTGTTTCCAATAGATAATGGAATTTAGTATTTTAATACTAAATATGTTAAACAGTAATTATTGCTATCTTCATATAATGTGCATTATTATACTCTCCTTAAGAGGGCCTCAAGGGAGAATAGTCCTTAACTAATGAATCACCCTCTATAAATAAAGCATTATTATTATTATTAGTAGTAGTAGGGGTGTGAGGCAAGGTGAAACTCTTTTCCCAATATTATTCATTATTTATGTAAATGATTTAGAAAATCAGTACACTGAATAAATATGAATCTAAAATTAAATAAATATGAACTTATAATTCTTGAGAGTCTAACAGGCATTTGTGCTGAATTTAAATATTTATGTACTACATGTATTCTATAAAATTTTATAATTTGGTTAGTCAATCGTAAACTGTGTTGTTGAAGCTAAAAAGGCCTTGCATCTACTTAACAAATAAGTAGATATCTGACCTGAAATTTCATAATTTCATTCACAATACATGTATTTTGCCCAATTACTTGATGGACATTGAAGCTTGGAGATTTGAAAATATCACAATTAAATAAGCTTTGCACAACACATTTTAAGAGACTGTTTAAAAAACTAAGCAAACAATCCCATTAACAATTCACTTTGATTGAATGAACATATTATCTTCTAGATGTAATTTGTAAAATAGAAAAAAAGGACATAAAAAATTGTATGATAATAATAATAAATTAAACAAATGAGGTAAATAAACACGTTGTCAGATGGAATGTTTAATTGATGGATGGATGGATTAAAACAGCCAAATGAAGGATGGACAGATAAAACATACTAGCCAAGAACAAGATTCTGACTGACCTAAGGGACTACTGATAGATAGATAGATAGATAGATAGATAGATAGATAGATAGATAAAGAAAGAAAGAGAGACAGATAGATTTCCAGACATGATTTTTGGGATGACACAAATCTAAACATGTGCTCGAATTGGGCATCAGTTTTATTTCATAATCATCATAATAATAATCATAATTAAGACTTATTACAGCACTTAATCTTCAAAAGTTCTAACAAGTGTATATTTGCCAACACTAAAGTATGATATATATATATATATATATATATATATATATATATATATATATATATATATATATATACACATAAAGACACTTGCTACCTAGTGAAGTGGGTGACTAAGTCACAAAAAAATGTAAACTTCGCCTTTTTCTGTTAGGAAAGTGAAAATGACTTCACCTTGTGATCTTTTTTAGAGGAACATTGAATAACTGTCCTTTTTAAGATGTTTCCTCACCTTGGCTAGGTTTGTTACAGCTCATGGAGAAATGTACAAGGCTGCAAGCCATCAGATAGTTGGTGTTGATATCAACTGCACTGATAAACTCTTGCACATTCACAGGCATGTGTTTTGATAGCTGGTTGACCAATAACTCTTTCCAATGTAAGTTAGCAACTATTACTGCTTGATTTCCGCAAGTTATCCTTTGATGATAAAAACATACAAACTTGTGTTTCAAAACTTCAACTTATATAAACAGCAATTTGTGTTTTAATAATAGAATCAATAACATGAATATTTTAACTGCTGCATGTAAATTATTTTCTTCATACATATCAGTCTGGAACTGTAAGTGAACCAGTAATGGGGAGATAATGGCAGACATTACTGTATCTGGGAAGTACCACTTTATCAGACTGTCCCTTTTTGTAAATCATTGGGCAAATATATTCAAGAAAATATACAATAGAAAGCAGAGTTTAAATATTACATTACTGAAGATTTATCTTTAAATGCTATTATGTAGGTCAGAAACATATGGGGCAATGCTATGTTGTGGAATTCTAGAGACGTAAGGTGAAGGTTGTATTCTGACTTGACTCGTATTTGTAAAAATGAGAAAAAAATCAGCAAAGCAAATATTATTTAACCAATGCCTAACATTAATCCTAGTATGTACACAAATAATAAAACCTTATATTTGCAATTCTATCAATGGACTGTTGTAATGGAGCTATAAAGTGAATTGTTACATAAAGAAAACCCCTCTTTCTAAAAACAGATGCACCTGCATGTTGCCTGTGTTCATTCGGTTGAAAAAAAAAAGGGATTAGTTCATTCATACACTGACTTTAATTTTCCAGTGCATTGTCTATCAACAGATGCAGTAATATTTTGTTGGCAACAGTCAAATTAGGATGGACATTGTCCTGAAAGATGAGTGCATTTGCTCTCATGTACATGGTACTGGGGTTTTTTCAATCGAGTTTAGAAACTTTTTTCAACTGCCATTTTATAATGAACTTTAAGAAGGTTTAGAGAAAGAATTCTTCATTAAATGTAGTTAATTAAGCATTTGTAATAACTTGCAATTACATGTACAATACCATAATCCAGATACTCATTTAAAATTCATTACAGTGTATTAATTCTTTTTAAATCATATTGCCAAAACACACTGCATATGAATGAATGCCCAATATATTTATAATATAGATAGAACTCAGAAAATGTTCTACTTGAAAAGAAAACATTGCTTAAAGCCAATGTTAAATGCAAATACGCATACTCGGAGATAGAGGGCATAATTCAAATATATATATATATATATATATATACATATATATATGTGTGTGTGTGTGTGTGTGTGTTGCCTATCTTGCTTTGCTACCACTTATCCCTGTTCTGTCCAAATGGAGAAGTCACTTCTCCCTAAAATTCAAGACGAGCTTGACCCAGTTTATATGTGCATGCACGCATCTATCTTAAACAGCTTAATAGCAGACACAATATATAATATATCTGAATAATTTAGAAAGATTGTTATATCAATTAAAAAATAATCCTTTGTTTATAAATGAAATATTTTATCCTGCAGCAGAATAGTGAACTAGAGATGTGTCATCGAGACACCATGTGTATCAAGCACATAATAGCCAGACAGCCGTGTAACTCTAGTTTGTCCTTCAGGGTGAGACTGAATTTTGTCAATCCAAGGAATGGTCTTATTCCAAACGCTAAGCCAGACATCACACACTTTCTTACACTTGGCTACTATCCCATCCAAACTATCAGTTCTAGCAACTTTAGCATTCTTCTGAATCTTATTAAAATCTTTGTCACTTTGCCGTTTAACCCCAAAATACTTATCCAAATTTGCAAACGATGTTTTGTCCAAGTCTTGATGTGTCTTGATTTGGAGTTCGCATGCACTATTTAGTTCTGATGTACTCTGATAATAACCACATGTACATCTTGCCTCTGAATTCAGTCTTTGTAAATATCAGCACATTTTCCCACCCAAGCTGGTAGTCGAAGTCTTTGAACTTGCCGCCCAGCTAATGCATTGCGTTCTTTTGATGTACTCCTATAAATACAGCAGGCACATTTTGGTACCACTGAATTCTGTCAATGTAAATATCAGCACAACTAAAATGACCAATTAATCAACACATTCTCCCACTCAGTAGGTGGTTTAATTAGGACTGGCGAGTCTTTGAATTTGCCGTCCAGCTATTGTCAAGCGTATGGAGGACTCCTTCATGGGTGATTTTCTGCATCCCAGGTAAAAAATTTGCATCCAAATACGCGTAATTAAGCATTTCCGAGATCTCTGGGCTACTTCATTGAAACCTTTTACCACAAAGTTAACATTTGAATGGTTTATCTCCAGTATGTATCCTCATGTGGCTCTTAAAATGAAATTTTCTTCGAAACATTTTATTACAAATTTCACAGCTGAATGCTTTATCTCCAGTATGTATCATCATGTGTGTCACCAAATTATTTCTATATCCAAAAATTTTATGACAAACATCACATCTGAATGATTTCTCTCTGGTATGTACCCTCATATGACTCTTCAAATAACTACTTTTTTTAAACATTGTATCACAAACTTTACATCTGAATGGTTTATCTCCAGTATGTATCCTCATGTGGTCCTTCAACAAACCAATCTGTCCAAACAATCTGTCACATACTTCACATTTGAATGGTTTATCTCCAGTATGTATCATCATGTGATTCTTCAAGCTATTACTATATCCAAACTTTTTATCACAAACATCACATCTAAATGTTTTATATCCAGTATGTATCCTCATGTGTATCTTCAAATGACTGCCTTGTCGAAACATTGTATCACATATTTTACACCTGAATGGTTTATCTCCAGTATGTATCATCATGTGGAGCCTCAACCAACTAATTTGTCCAAACATTCTATTACATACTTCACATTTGAATGTTTTATCTCCAGTATGTATCCTCATGTGACTGTTTACATCACTTTTAAGCCTAAACATTTTATCACAAACTTCACATTTGAATGCTTTATCTCCAGTATGTATTGTCATGTGACTCTTCAAATGACTGCTTTGTCGAAACATTTTATGACAAACATCACATCTGAATGATTTCTCTCCAGTATGTGTCTTCATGTGGTCCTTCAAATGAACACTTTGTCGAAACATTTTATCACAAACTTTACATTTGAATGGTTTCTCTCCAGTATGTATCCTCATGTGATTCTTCAATGGGCCACTAAGTCTAAACCTTTTATCACAAACTTCACATCTGAATGCTTTATCTCCGGTATGTATCATCATGTGCCTCTTCAAATTACAACTATTTCCAAACATTTTGTCACAAACTTTACATTTGATTGGTTTATCTCCAGTATGTATCCTCAGATGGACCTTCAAATTGCTACCAGATTCAAAGATTTCATCACAAACTTTACATCTGAATGGTTTATCGTCAGTATTTACCCTCATGTGGCTCTTCCAAAGATTACTTCCTCCAAACATTTTATCACAATCTCCACCTATAAATTAAATCAGCCCGTCTAAAGAACCCACAGGACACCCCAAAATAAGAAACTCCAAGACTGCTCGGAAAAAAAGAAAAACAAACCAAGATTGCAACAGTACAACATCAGCTACCTATGATGTACGTATACAATTAAACGGAAATATTGGGCTCCAACTTGGAATATGCCATTCTCGAGAAATTGCGCACAACAACTTGTAATTCCAAATTGTTGCGCTCTTTCTCGAGAAATTGCATGGCCGTTGGCTCCAACTTGGAATAGCCATTTCTCGAGAAATTAAGTTCAACAACTTGGAATTAAACGGAAATATTGCGGTTACTATCAACACCGAAATACACTGAAAAACTGAAATACACCGAAATACATTTGAATTTACATGTTCTCGGTGTATATATCAGTGTACACATAGGAATTATGATTTGCTTTTGTTTGAATTGTATTACAGAGCAAAATAAAATATGATTGGAGCAATTTTGATACGAATTATTTACTTTTTTCTTAGTTAAAGCAACTCGTGAAACGGTCGTACTTTATTAACAGGTATCATAAACGGCTGATCGTCCCGAAGTGGTATGATAAAGACTGGTCGTTCCGGAATGGAGGTAATCTCCGGAACGGACGGTGTAAGTCGATTTAATTCATATATGTTTTAAGTCGTTTAATTCCTGTTTTAATTGGCTGAACACACCTTTATTGCCCTCCCTTTGATCCCACTTCTTATTCAAATAAAAAAAACAATCGTTTTTGAGTCGCTGGCTTTGACAAAACTTTTATGCTTTATAAAATGCATGTGACGGTATCATGCTACAAGCAACTGACGGTAAAATGAGTCAGAACAGGTAAACCACCAATCTTTCTTGGACAGCTCTTCATTCACGATAATAGCGATTTTGAAACTGACAGTCATTTTTTCCATCATTTGAAAGTAAAACTTATGGATTCAAATCGTAAGAGCCTTGTAATTGGAAGTGATGGTGAGAAGGCTTTAGTCAAAGGCATTACGGCAGTTCTGCCCGAAGCAACGCACGTTATGTGCACACGCCATTTACAAGAGAATGTTAGGCATATATTGACAGATGACACAGTTACCGTGACTGACCGCAACACTGTCTTGAAAGAAATTTTTGGGGAAGACGGACTAGTTGACGCTCATGACAGTATTTGCCTTGACAACAAATGTGAAGCTTTAGAAAATCTTTGTGCTGGAATTTCAGAAAAATTTCTTAATTACTTTCAGGAAAAACTGAAGACAAATATCAAGCTAAAAGTCAACAAACCGTTAAAAATTTATCAGATAGATCGCATGTGTAAAAATAATAATTGTGAGTCTATGAACTACGTTCTTAAACAGACAGTTGACTGGAAGACGAAAACGCTCACGGAATTTGTACAACTGACACATGAATTAGTAATTGGACAATTCAGAAATCTGAAGAATGTTCTAGTAAGTACTGGAAAATTCCGACGTGCCGACGGTCACCAACAATTTCAGTCAACAAAATCAGCATGGATAAAAATGACAGAGCAACAACGCACAAACTTGTACAAACGCTTTAGACGCCAAAGCACTAACGGACGAAAACCTGAACAAAGGAAACGAAACATCAATGTACGAACTGTGACAATTAATGCAAAAAAAATCTAAACATTATGGTGGAAGAGACCAAAGTGATCATATCTGATGCATGATCATATCATATCTGATGCATTATGTTTCAAAACACAACTAAGAAATATCATATTGCTTACCATAATTACTCTAAAGATGGTAAATTGTATAACTTTTATATATGTATTGCTTAGATATGAACCAAAGTGCAAAGTGCAAAACACTCCACATAACAGTCAAATCTACACCCTGTTCCCCCTCCCCCCTTCTTGGTAACAGTTGATATATCTGAATATGTGTTTAATATCCCACTGAAAGTCACTCTGTGGTTTACAAAAGGTATTACTTTTGCTTGTTATCCACAAATAAAACCATATGATTGCAATTATAGTAATGCTAATTACACCTGCATATTTGGAGTCACTGTATTGCTGAAGCTGTCTATAGGAATCACGGTACTAATTTAGTTCCCATAGTAAACCTATGCAAACACTATGATATTCAAAATTCAATAATTTAAAATTTCTGAGTGCCCATGATCCAACCTATATTTATCAGTATAGATGAAACCTGGATGTCAGCTTCTGTGTAGAGGAAGGGATATGAGCCGCGGCATTTTCTGCACCTGCATGTGTTTGAAACATGTGCTTTCAATTCCGCACCAAAGAGTCAGGTGCTAATTTTAGTAATGAGTGTTCCAAAATCAAGACTGTTAAAAGACTGAAATTCCATCAATAAAACAATGTCTGTATTTTTTTTCACTTACAACTAGGATAAGCTCTCAAAAGATTCTTTTACCTAAAACATAACTTACATTATTAACCAATCCTGGCCACCCAAACCCATATATACTGTATTTAATGTTCACCCATATCTGGGGACTGGTTCCCATTTTTCCATACCATTAGTACCGTGTGTCCTAAATACGTTGACTCCAACTTGGAATAGCCATTTCTCGAGAAATTAAGTGTAACAACTTGGAATTCCAAATTAATCGCTTATTTTCAAAAAATTATATATTTATTTAAAATCTTTATATTTATTTAATCTTATTTTTCTTTCTGGTGGAATTTTTTTAAACAATTGTACTTGAAATATGTTTCAAAAAATATTTGTATCTGAAATATGTTTGTAAAAATTGTTTAATAAAATAATACATTTAAATTTTGATTTATTGATTGATTGATTAATTGATTGCTCGATTTAACCACTAATATTATTTCTTTGTATTATATTTGTAACAAGTTTTATTTTGTGTTGCTTGATAAGACTGAATCAAAACATTTTGTTTGAATGTTGTACAGAGCTATTTGCAAAACAGATAGTGAATGAGGACACCTGATGGTAGGGAGATATTTCACAGTAATGAAGGTTACACTTATCTGTTCAATGATGTTTTGAGGAAATTTTCTGACTTCAGTCCTAAAGGGATAGCTTGAATGCAGGAAAGATCTAATTGGACCATTGCAAAGTTTCACCAATATGAAACCTACTACAAACTGTTGCCTAATGTCCTAAAGACAGTCGTTTTATGAAACATATATTCGGAATGCATTAAAGATCTAAAGTGATTGTTCATATCCCCCAAAGAGTTATATTTCACAGTCATGAAGATTTCTTTCTAAGTTGTTGCATGATGCCTGCATGCCATTTTTGGAAATTTAATCATTTAAAGACCATTTTAAAGGTAAGAAAGGTATTCAAGGGATTTGATTCAGAGAAAAAATAAATGGAAGATATTAATAGGTCTTAAGGGATTTTTGAAAATTATATTTCACTGTTATGGGGGTTATTCCAAGTTGTTGCATTATGCTTTCGTGCCATAATGGAATTAAGTTCTAAAAAAGACAATTTTAAAAGTAAGAAAGGTATTCAAGGGATTTGATTCAGAGAAAGAATATATGAACGATATTAAAAGGTCTAAAGGGATTTTCAAAATTGCCCTATAGAGTTATATTCCACTGTTATGGGGGTTATTGTTATTCCAAGTTGTTGCATTATGCTTTTATGCCATAATGGAATAAAGTACTAAAAAGACCAGTTTAAAGGTAAGAGAGGCATTGAAGGAAGTTATTGCATAAAATGATATTTGGAAGATATTAAACTTCTAAAGGTATATTTACTATTACCCCACAGTTATAAGGGATATTCTAACTTGCTGCACAATGCATGCACACCATGTTGGGAAATTTAATAATGTTAAAACCATTGTAAAGGTAGGATAGGTCTTCAAGGGAGTTGTTGCAGAAAAAAAATATTTGGAAGATATTAAAGGTCTAAGGATCTTTTTATTATTGCCCCACATAACTTATTGGGGTTATTCCAAGTTGGTGCATGATGCTTGCATGCAACATTTTGGAATTTAGTCCTGGAAAGATTGATTTAAAGATAGGAAAGGTCTTGAGGGGAACTATAACATAAAATTAATATTTGGAACATATTCAAACTCTCATGGGACTATTAATTTTGCCCCATAGGGTTATATTTCCAAGTCTAGGGTGTTTATTCCAAGTTTTTATATTATGTCGCATACCTTTTTCAAAAATTTAGTTTTAAAAAGACTATTTTCAAGGTGGGAGAGACTTAGATGGGATATGTTGCATAACAGGAATAGTAGGAAGATATTAAATGTCTAAAGTGAATTTTACTATTATCCCATAGACTTGTACTTAACAGTTATGGGGGTTATTTCAGTGGATGTTGTATGATGCATGCATGCCATTTTTTTAAAAATTAATCATTTAAATACTATTGTTAAGCAGGAAAAGTCTTCACGGTAGTTGTTGTAGAAAAAGAATATCTTTAAGATATTAAAGATCTGTAGGTGTTGTTGCTATTACCTATTGAGTTATATTTCTCTATGGAGATTAATTCAAGTAACTGCATTCCATGTTTTGGAATTTAGTCATAGAAAGACTGACTTAAAGGTATGAAAGGTCCTGAAGGTAGTTTTTGCACAAAATAAATATTTGGAAGATATTAAACATTTCAAGTCACTGTTACTATCACCCAGTTGGGTTATATTTCAGAGTTATGGGGGTTATTCCAAATTGTTGCATGATGCTTGCATGCTATTTTGGGGAATTTAGCCTTAGAAAGACTGATTTAAATGGAGGAAAGGTCTTGAATGGAGTCTAGGATCAGCAGAGCTAATAAAGTATCCATGTAGACATACCAAGAAAATTGAAATAGAAATTTGTGTTTTTAGATATCTTCCTTACATGGTCTTTCTCCCATTGGGAATTCAGTTCTGTATCGGTTAGTGGTTCTCAGTCAAGTCAATCTAGGGAAACCATTCAGAAATCTCCCAGGTAGTCTCTTGAATCCAGATCTCCTTTAACAGCTACTAATCTAATTAAACACTCTATATTAGACTAAAAGTAAAAATTCTATATTATACTGAAATTTTAAAAAATTATTTAAATAATCTAAAATTACAAATTCTATGTTAGACTAACTTAAAACATATAATTTACACAAAAACATCTATATTTGACTAAAATACAAATTCTATATTACACTAAAATGGAAAATGCTATATCAGACTAAAATTACAGACCCTAAAACCCAAAATTTTGATAGATTAATATTAAAAACTTTCCATTAGAATTAAATTATAAATTCTATATTAGACTAAATTATAAATTCTATATTAGACTAAATTATAAATTCTATATTAGACTAAATTATAAATTCTATATTAGACTACAATTAAAATATCTACATTAGACTAAATCATAAATTCTATATTAGACTAAATCATAAATTTTATATTAGACTACAATTAAAATATCTATATTAGGCTAAATTATGAATTCTATATTAGACTAAATTAGAAATTCTGTATTAGACTAAATTATAAATTCTATATGGGACTAAATTAGAAATTCTGTATTAGACTAAATTATAAATTCTATATTTGACTAAATTAGAAATTCTGTATTAGACTAAATTATAAATTCTATATTAGACTAAATTATAAATTCTATATTAGACTAAATTGTAAATTCTATATTAAACTAAATTATAAATTCTATATTAGACTAAATTATAAATTCTATATTTGACTAAATTAGAAATTCTGTATTAGACTAAATTAGAAATTCTATATTAGACTACAATTAAAATATCTATATTAGACTAAATCATAAATTCTATATTAGACTACAATTAAAATATCTATATTAGACTAAATCATAAATTCTATATTAGACTACAATTAAAATATCTATATTAGACTAAATCATAAATTCTATATTAGACTCAATTATAAATTCTATATTTGACCAAATTAGAAATTCTGTATTAGACTAAATTATAAATTCTATATTAAACTAAATAAAAAATTCTATATTTGACTAAATTAGAAATTCTGTATTAGACTAAATTATAAATTCTATATTAGACTAAATTAAAAATTCTATATGGGACTAAATTAGAAATTCTGTATTAGACTAAATTATAAATTATATATTAAACTAAATTAAATATTCTGTATTTGACTAAATTAGAAATTCTGTATTAGACTAAATTAAAAATTCTATATTAGACTAAATTAAAAATTATATATTTGACTAAATAAAATATTCTGTATTTGACTAAATTATAAATTCTATATTAGACTAAATTAAAAATTCTATATTAAACTAAATTATAAATTGTATATTAAACTAAATTATAAATTCTATATTAGACTAAATTAAAAATTATATATTTGACTAAATTAGAAATTCTGTATTAGACTAAATTATAAATTCTACATTAGACTAAATTAAAAATTCTATATTAAACTAAATTATAAATTCTATATTAGACTAAATTAGAAATTCTGTATTAGACTAAATTATAAATTCTATATTAAACTAAATTAAAAATTCTATATTTGACTAAATTAGAAATTCTATATTAGACTAAATTATAAATTCTATATTAGACTAAATTATAAATTTTATATTAAACTAAATTATAAATTCTATATGGGACTAAATTGTAAATTCTATTTTGAACAAAATTAGAAATTCTATATTAGACTAAATTAAAAATTCTATATTAAACTAAATTATAAATTCTATATTAGACTAAATTATAAATTCTATATTAGACTAAATTATAAATTCTATATGGGACTAGATTATAAATTCTATATTAGACTAAATTGTAAATTCTATATTAAACTAAATTATAAATTTTATATTAGACTAAATTATAAATTCTATATTAGACTACAATTAAAAATTCTATATTAGACTAAATTAAAAATTCTATATTAAACTAAATTATAAATTCTATATTAAACTAAATTATAAAATCTATATTAGACTAAATTATAAATTCTATATTAGACTAAATTATAAATTTTATATTAGACTAAATTATAAATTCTATATGGTACTAAATTGTAAATTCTATATTGGACTAAATTAGAAATTCTATATTAGAGTAAATTATAAATTCTTTAGTTGACTAAATCATAAATTCTATATTAGACTTAATTATAAATTATATATGAGACTTAATTATAAATTTTATGTTAGACTAAATTATAAATTCTATATTAGACAAAATTAGAAATTCTATATTAGATTAAATTTGAAATTCTATATTAGACTATATTTAAAAATTTATATTAGACCAAAAACGAAAGTTCCTTATTAGACTAAATTTATAGATGTTATTAGAATAAAATAAAAAAATGTACATTAGACTAATTTTAAGAATTCTATATTAGACTAAAATAAAAATGCTATATTAGGCTAAATTAAAAACCCTATATTAGACCAAAATTAAGCATCCAATATTTAACTAACACATGAAAAAAATAATCTTAAATCATTGAAAACGAAAACTGTAATTTAGACTAATTTTAAACGTTATATATTAGACTAACTTAAAAATTCAATATTAGACTCAATTACGCAATCTATATTAGAATAAATTATAAATTCTATTTTTGAATAATATTATAAATTCTGTATTAGACTAAAAATAAACATTATCTATTAGACTAAATTTAAAATTATATATTAGACTAATATTGAAAATTCTATATTAGACTAATATTAAAAATTCTATGTTAGACTAAATTAAAAATTATATATTAGACTAAAATTATAAATCTATATTAGACTAAAATTAAAAATGTTTTGTAGAGGAAATTAAAAATTCTGTATCAGAATAAATTAAAAATTCTCTATTACACTTAAGTTGAAATTTGATATTAGACTAATATTAAAAGTTTTATATTAGATTAAAATTAAAACTTGTATGTTAGACTAATTTTCAAATCTTTGTATTGGACTAAATTTTAAATGATATATTTAAAAGAATAAAATTTAAAAATCTGTATTAGATAACAATTAAATCTAGATATATGATTAAAATAAAATTCCTGTATTAGTCTGAAATTACAAATTCTATATCAGACTAAATCAAAAACTAAATCGTATAATAAACTAAGATGTACAAATATATATTAGACTACAATTCAAAATTGTATATTTGATTAAATTATAAACTCTATATTTAAATTATAATAAATATAGACAAATATAAAAGTTCTATATTAGATTAAAATTAAAAATTATATATTAGAATAATTTTGAAAAATTCTACATTAGACTAAATTAAAAATGATATATTTAATAGACAAAAATTTTGAAATCTCTATTAAATTAAAATTAAAAAATATATATGACTAAAATAAGATTTCTCTATTAGGCTAAAATTAAAAAGTATGTATTAGACTAAATTATAACTTCTATATTGGACTAAAATTTTAAATACTATATTAGGCAAAGATATTACTTTTACAAATTAAAATCTTATTTCAGAAATAAATACATCACTAAGAACTGAAACAAGCTAGAAAATCTTATTTCCTAATTAAACATATTACTGAAAAGCAATTCAAACTAGTTATATTAATGATACAGTGGGATGTTTGGTGAGTATATTAATGACAAAGTGGGATGTTTCCTGAGTATATTAATGACATAGTGGATGTTTCCTGAGTATATTAATGACATAGTAGGGTGTTTCCTGAGTATATTGATGATATAGTGGGATGTTTCCTGAGTATATTAATGACATAGTGGGATCTTTACTAATTATATTCATGACATAGTTGGATGTTTGTTGAGTATATTAATGACGTAGTGGGATGTTTACTGAGTATATTAATGACATAGTGGGGTGTTTCCTGAGTATATTAATGACATAGTGGGATCTTTACTGTGTATATTAATGACATAGTGGGATGTTTGCTGGGTATATTAATGACATAGTGTGATGTTTGCTGATTATATTAAATACATAGTGGGATGTTTGCCGAGTACATTAATGACATAGTGGGATGTTTCCTGAGTATATTAATGACATTGTGGGATCTTTACTGTGTATATTCATGACATAGTGGGATGTTTGTTGAGTATATTAATGACATAGTGGGATGTTTACTGAGTATATTAATGACATAGTGGGATGTTTGCTGGGTATATTAATGACATAGTGGGATGTTTGCTGATTATATTAAATGCATAGTGGGATGTTTGCTGAGTATATTAATGACACAGTGGGATGTTTACTGAGTATATGCATGACATAGTGTGATTTTTACTGAGTATATTAATGACCCAGTGGGATGTTACCTGAGTATATTTATGACATAGTGGGATGTTTACTGAGTATATTAAATACATAGTGGGATGTTTCACGAGTACATCAAAGACATTGTGGGATGTTTACTGGGTATACTAATGACATAGTGGAATGTTAACTGAGTATATTCATGACATAGTGGGATGTCAGATGAGTATATTAATGACATTGTGAGATGTTTATATTAATGGCATAGTGAGATGTTTGGTTTGAATAGGTGAGCTTGCTGTGCAAATAATCACAATGTCTTGTGTTGTCACATGAGATCCTAGTTGTGTTTTTCTAAAAAAATAATTGTTACATTTATTGATCTTTGAGAAGATGTATATCATATTATTTCATGGCTTACTGTTATGTTTTAATCGAGTCTAAAGTATGCCCCAATCCCCGTGTGTGGTTGCAGTATTCACTGGTTGTAAGTGCAACCACAATCTTAACTCCTGCATGATTGTAAAATGCTACTAATGAGGTCTTTACAGTTGGAATTACTGCAATTGTGTGGTTCCAGCAGGTATGTAGGTTTTGGTGAAATACTGGAACTTGATGATTCCAGTAGGTGTGAAGGTTTTGGTGAAATACTACAACTTGGTGATTCCAATAGGTATAAAGGCTTTGGTGAATTACCACAACTTGATGATTCCATTAGGTATGAAGACTTTTGTTCCATATCTGATATTTTTAACTCTAATGTAAATAAGATGCAGAACCAAACTGTTCAGAATCGTCAGGCATGATATAGACAAGATGTTTGTGGATATTGGGGTATGCCATAAAAACTAATTTCCATCTATCAATGTAAATTATAGCCTGTTGTTGTGTATATTTAGTTGGTATTATTTGTTGGCTTTATTCAATGATTACATGTTATGTATATCTGCATTTTGTAACTGACCTTTGTCCAGATTCAAGTTAATGGTGCACCTGACTAGTGACAATTATTTTGTATAGAACATAATGCATAGGTAACATTTCTTTCTTTGATTCTGAACTAAATATTCAAATCATTATTAATGGAAATAAACATGTTTACTTGAATCTGAGCATAGGACATTAAGTTTTTCACTTGGAAACTCCAAAACTTGTTGGCAACTTTGAATGTTTTATAAAGAAGATTGACCTACATCCTGGTTCTGTTAATATGTCATAGCTTTGTATATCAGTGTTGCTTACCTGAAAAAAGTATTCATTCTTGCTTTTACATCTGAACCAGAACCGGTCTTATTTTTGCGTTTAGATTCAACTTTGGTTGACATTATTTATTTACATTATTATTCACTAGAATTACAAAGTGCTCATTAATACTTCTTGGACTAAATCGTTAATTTGGAATTATAGTGAATTCAGTCAAAGACATTTTGGATTATATTATTGTGATGCATCAAAAGAATCTTAATGCATTGCCACATTACAGGTCATTGGCACATTTGAGACCACAAAGAATACACATCCAGTATTGGAATTTATTTTGAACACAACTGGACTTCAACTGGTACATCATACATTTGGACTTTTGATAAACATTTTGGACTGTTTGGGCTTATTTAAAAAAAAAATTAAGTTCATTTTAAGAATTTTACAAAACACTTTTGGTTTTTGCTTATTTCTCTTACTTAGCTTAAGACCGTAGATTTGTAGCACTACATGTATATTTATTCATTGCAATACTTTGTTGTGGGCAATTTGAAGTTTTGCATGATAGTTATATTGTATGAGAATGTGATGATTATACTGAAGACAACAAAGAAGCCAGTTTATAGAAATTTGTTTCTAAGGCTTTCGTGTTATGGCAAAAAAGCACTACTCTATATATTTTCATAAATTTTACTTCAAGTTTGTTTTTTTTTTCTTCTGTTTAAAATCTTAAGATATTTTGAAGTTAAGCTATTATCAATTGTAAAATGGCTGGAAATCACATTTAAAGATCAAACACGGATATGAAGGAGTTTCTTCATCAGAAAATAGCACTTCTCTATGCATGACATGAAAAATTAAATTATCATTTCTCTATGCATGACATGAAAAATCAAAATAGCACTTCTCAATGCATGACATGAAAAATCAA
>JAECUM010072740.1:0-18078 GCA_016617855.1 Megalonaias nervosa | reverse complement strand
TGACCAAGGTTTGCGGTGGGATTGCACTTCAAGTATGGAAGAGACCTATTGATTTTGAGTTATAAAAAAAAAAAAAACAACACACGGTCAACATCACTATGACTAAAAAAGACCTGGGTTTTGCAGAATAATCTTCTGTTCCAGAGTAAGAGCCATGACCGAATTGTGGAAATTGATTGCACTTAGAGTTATATAAAGGCATATAGATTCTGTAGTCAGTGTCCGGCTCATAGTAAGTCTAATACAGGGTTCCCACGCTACCGGGAAATCGGGAAAAAGTCGGGAGAAATGATAATTTTTTTCCCGACCGTGAAAAGTCCTTGAATTTTGCAAACATTGATGTAAGTCGGGAAAAACCCGGGAATTTTACGCCACCACTTGATGCCCGAAACAATTACGTAGTTGAGTCATAACTGGCCTGATCGTGAGTTAAATTTGACGACTTCTGACCAGAATATTCGGAGGTTGCTGTATTTATCATTTGATTGCTTGCCATAAACACATTTGCTGAGTCAATCCAAATGCTCAGTGGATTAGATTCGTCTAGTCGACTTTTTGCTTCCACAGAGATCTCGATATCCGTATCTTTCTTACATGGAAGATGTGAAAACCAGTCTAGCGTCACAAGTGGCCAACAAGGTGGCGGCAAAGCGTATCCGCTTACCAGATGGCCTAGCAAAGTTAAACGTTGTTAAATCTAGTCAAACCACATTAAATCGATATGAAAATTATTTATATTCACATAAATTGCAGGTATTAAAATCGTTGTGTTTAATCTGCTGAAAGACAAAATAAAACTAGGATTTTGATGAAATTTGAGCTGGTACTCGCGATTTGCATCGGTAGATACCGTAGCCACGTGATGTCAATAATATCCCGTTTCAAATGTTGTAGAAGAATATATTAAATGAAAGTCGTATGCTGGTTGTAATAAAAATACAAAATCGAAGACGGAAGTAGCAGAAGGAAATCGAGGGTCATGGGTGGAACGAAGTATTTGGAAGTTACGTACCTTTTCTCTTATATAGTATGATAGAGAGGATCCAATGTCAAAACGGGTCGTGGGGGTAATCTGAGGTATTTTAGTCACTCTGTATGATTTTTTTCCTTCAGATTATTGTTTTTTTCTTAACATCGAGCTTGCGTCATGCACCTGTGACAGTGACAGGTTTCTTGTCGTTGTTCTCAAAATAAGTATGTTGAGAATGTATGTTCTTTCTGCGTTTTACAAAAGGTATCTGACTTTCATTTAATATAATTGAATTTTGTACAACAACATTAAAAGGAGTTTGCTGTTGATATCATGTGACTTTTGAGATTTGTGAAGTCATGTGACTAGTGATGAAAATGGCGAGTACCGGATCAGGTTTCATGTATGCTGTAGTTTCGTCTTGACTGTCAGCGGATTAAAGACATAACGATTATAATACTTGCCATTTCTGAGAAAATAAATCATATTTTTATTGATTTCATGCAGGTATCAGTCGATATAGCATCGTTTGAATTTGCTAGGCCCGCTAGTAAGCGACTACCATATACCGCTACTGCACGGTGGCGGCAAATTCCAAATTTTCGATATGCAATTTCTCTGACTCCACATCCCAACCTAAATGTCCATGGTGTGGGAATATGTGGAGGAAATCCGGATTAAAAAACGACTGCTAATCGTTTTAAGCCAAATTTGTTGTCTAAAATGTCGAATCTGAGCTGAAATTTGGTGCGAAACTATTAAACAGTGACGTGTGGCTTGAAGCATTGGTTTCAGATCTTAAATGGAATGCCGGAGAAATGGGGAAATTGTCGTCCCTTGTATCAAATTAAAAGACGATATGAGCCCTGCTATCAATACACGTTTGGGGACTGGTTTATCGAATTACAAGAAGACAAGTTGATTTTACAGAAAATTCAGTCCTTTTTAATACAGCAATTATAAATTTGAATGTTTTCTGTCAAAATTTAAATCAACCCTTTTGTAAATGTTTTTGAAATGATGGATTTTTGACCAAATCGTCTTAAGGAGTAGCAGCAGAGGAGGTGAACAGACCATTTTTGTTCGAGACCTTATTTATGAAAAATAAGCCTTCCTACGAAAAGAAAATCTTAAAGTCAATAACGTTAAACCACAACCTCTAACTAGCTCATTTTGTTACTTTTCTCTGACGCGCGTTTTTATTTGTTTCGTTTACGTGCTGGTCACTCAACGCTGGTCTTTCACCTCCTCTGCTGCTGTAATTAACCAAAGATTTTATCCAGACCTATACGATACCTAGATCTTGGGTCATGTAAATTTATCGTTATAAATCCGAACGGAATAGCTTGTGCTTTTGAAAAGAAGTTTCTAAACTTAATCATGTCCATGTCCCTTGAACACCAAATATAATAAATATTTTGTAAAGTATAATTATCTACTCCATTAAACACAATTAAGATATTGCAGTTATCTCTGATCATTTTTGGAATTTGTGTGTATTTCTGAGTTAAATAAATCACGTCTGTATTTTTGTGACGGCCTCGCGAAAATATCCGAGCTGGATTGGACTGTTTATCCAGCATTACATCATCGTATACTACGAGATTATTGATACATCCATCAAGATCATCTATGGATGGAGCATCATCGATATCGGTAATAAAATCAATAGCATCATTATCAGGACACGTCAGCGACTTTGCATTTTCATTAAAATCTTTAAGTACTTCGTAACATCGTTGATCATCTACAGATGGTGCTACTAAATATAATTTATCCCACTTGAGCCATCGCATTATCAGATTAAGTAATAATTGCGTTTTACCAGACCCAGATGGGCCAAGTATAATTGCTCTGATGGAATTTGGTAGCGCTGGATGATGCTTGACTGGCTCTTGTTTTCGTGTCGCTGAAAAGTCAATTATATCCATATAATAGTAATATGGATTTATATTGTGTTCGATGTAGAGCACCCACTAGTAGCAGTGGATTAACGACAATAATAACAAAAAAATAACAGGCGCGCACTTACAGGCAAGTGTGTGAAATGTGGTACAAAAAAATACAAATTTATTTCATTAAAGACAGGTGGAGATATCGCTGCTTCGTTAGGTAAATTACCAGGAGCTCCATGGGCAAAATATCCTGGTGAGAAACATTTAAGTGGATATAATTATTGTGGTCCTGGAACTCGTCTCGATATCCGACTCGATAACCAAGACCAACCAAGACCTGGAGAGTATCCAATAAACGCAATTGATCAAGCGTGTCACATTCATGATGTTGCGTATAAAAGTAAAGATTTACAACAACGACATCTCGCCGATATAAAATTAATTCATGCCATAAATAATGTAAAAGATAAATCACTTCGAGAATAATTAGCTGCTTTTCTGATAAAAGCTGGTATGAAAGGTAAAATAATGTTAGGGGCTGGTAATTAATCAACTGATTATTAACATAATAATGGAATCTGTTTATTATAGTCCAAGAGGATATTGGAGAGGTAAAGCAGCGATTAGTAAACTTGCTGAAGCAGCAAAAGTCTCACGTGATGTTGCTGCAGCGTGGTTAGCACGACAGGCAATATGGCAAATTTATCTACGTCCACCTAAAAATATTCAGTATGCACATTTTGATATCAGTACTCCTAATGAAGTTCATCAAGCAGATATTTTGTTTTTACCACACGATACCATTAAAACTGGCAGACGTCAATACACATACAGATACGCGTTAACCGTCGTTGACGTTGCGAGTAGATATAAAGAAGCAGAACCACTATCAACTAAAACAGCAACTGAAGTTGCATCTGCGTTTGAACGCATTTATCAACGTGGTGGTCTACGATGGCCACAACTGCTACAGGTTGATCCTGGCAAAGAATTTCTTGGTCCAGTATCATCGTTGATGAAGCGACGTAATGTTAAAATCAGACGAGGACACACGGAAATTCATCGTGATCAGGCAATCGTTGAACGATTTAATCGAACACTTGCTGAGCGGTTATTTGGATACCAATACGCAAAGGAAATATCCGCTGACTTTAAGTCCACGGAGAGATCTCGTGAATGGGTTGCAAGGTTACCAAGTGTGATAGCTGCGTTAAACAATGAAATGACTCGTGCAACTTTTATGAAACCTTCTAAAGCGATCACAAAAAAATATATACCAACACAACGTAAATCTTCCTCTCAACCAGTACTAGGTAATGTTACCGTAAGATATTTATATGAACCTGGTGAACTTGAAGGAGGTAGATAAAGAGCAACTGATCCTATCTGGAGTGTGACCACACACAAAATTTCTAGCGTGGTAAGGTCCACAGGTAGACCTGCAATCTACAGATTAGATTCAACTGCTCCTCAGCGTGGATTTGTACGCGAACAATTACAAATAATTCCTACGGATACACAATTACCACCGCGCTCACTTTTATAAACTTGCACAGCGTCCAGCGCCCCGACGTCGATTACATTCAAGACAGGTCAGCATCACATTTTCGCGTGTGTGACCAAGACTACTATTAATTCTATCAACGGTAAATTGTCTTGGATTATTACTCGAATATTCCCATAGCATATTACAGTTACAACTTGCACAATGATTATTCTGTTGTTGTTTTAGTGTTATAATAAATTCAACATCAATATTAAAATCGCGATTATTTTTTTTGTCACATTGCTTATAACTCGCTAATTTTTTATTGATATCGACAAAGTTGTTAGTGATTTCTTCGGTTATTACGCAATCCATGATAACCCTGTGCAGTTGAGATATTCTTCTGACTCGAGACACTGCAAGATAAACTAAATTTGACCACTCAATACGATCATCGACAATCCAAATATTTGTATCAGTAATAGTTAATCCCTGTGACGAGTGAATCGTTATAGCGTATCCTAACGTCCACGGCGATTTATCCATGCTTAACGCGCTCTCAACAACATCAACAACAACTAAAACAATATCATTTAACACAAGATTTTGTATTCCACCACCAGGAATCTCAACGTCAACAGTCTGTCATCGAGTATCTGCTGGGAGATAACACAAAGGTACAGGTAGATTTGAACATTTTTCTTTATGTAACGTAAATAATTGTTGTTGAAGTGTATCGCGAACTATTTTTCTACTTGCAACTATCAAATCAGCAGGTCTCCATAAAGTCCAAAAATCATTCATAGAAGTTTCTGGAATTACTTTACGCATTATCTCACACTGTATTTTATCTGGCTGTAGTCTTATTAACTTTTTAAACTCTTTTAGTGATTTATCAATAGCTCTATGGTCATCAGTTATTTCTTCGTAATAATCTACAAATGTTTTCAGCCACTCATGTGGAGACGATCCAATGAAAGGTGGTGGTTGACCATGATCGCCACACATCACCACAGCAGTATTCTTCAATAACAGCCAATCAAAAAATATTTTTAATACCTCTAGGGATACCGTGCATATCTCGTCCCAGATAATAATTTTAGGAATGTATTTCTCACCCATCCGCGATGGAGTCCATGCGTCTTCGCACCATCTAAAGAAACTATGATATGTACATGATTTTGCTCCTCGTTCTTTTATTTCCCTGGCGAGTTTATGTATCGGTGTCAAAACAATCATATCAGAACAATTATTAAATAATTCAATCGCGCGTGTTGTTTTACCTGAACCACTACACCCATTAAGATAAACGGTTTTATATCTAGCCACAGGATCATATAAAAATGGTGCCGATGACAATCCTGGTATTTGATTATTCTTGTAATATGTCTCCGCAATTTCAACGTCGGCAGATTCAGAATAACTAATTATATCTTCATGTTTTATTCTCAATTTGCCCCATGATGCATGATTGTTAATATGCAATTGTTTTAACGAATCCGCATATTTTTTATTTATAAAATGAATCTGTCGCGACTCTGACTGCATAACGAGGAAATCTGTTTATCATCGATAATAGATTTATCGAAACGTACGCTAGCATCGAAGATCTTAAATGAGTAAACTGCGGTGACTCGCCATCAGTATAGCTCACAATTGTACCTAATTTAGTTCCGTCTGATAAATAAGCATTACTTCGACTTATAAATGTGTTTTTCTCCGTTGTATCAGCAATTATAAAATCGAGTTCAGCATCGTCCATGATTAATCTTGTACACTCTCGTTTATGATCATATGATCCTCCTTGCGTAAATTTACCGATTATTTTTCTGCCGAGATCTTTTGCAAATTTCTTATCACTTTCTCTCCTGCATTCACGTATATTATTAGTAATTTTAACAATATCATCTTCGTTAAGATTAGGAAAATCTCTTCTAGCATCATTAATATTAAATATATCCGGTTCTGGCAACCAAACTTGTTTCTGCACGCGGTATGATATAATTGCTTCACTCACGTTCAACGACATTAAAATTCCAGCATCAAGCATGTACTGTATTAGTACTATTGGAACCCAACGTCGCTCTGAAAAATGTCTTCCAAACCACGCATAAACAATCGGATGGAGATCCCCGTAAAACTCGAACGACTCTATACAGGCGAATCCGGTTAAGTCAAAATCTGGTAAGGGTCCGTTTATCGCAACTCTGGTCATCTCGTGTGTCGGATGTCCAAATCTCTTAAAGTATTCAGAACATTCTCCGTATCCAAGAAAACTTCCAGGATAGCATGCTACCATATCAACTGAGATAACGTCATTATAATCGTATTTAGTATTCCACAATCCACCATGTCCGTATTCCACACAACTGTGTTGGGCATCTTCAAGAAATTCCAATCGTGTCGGTTTCCATGAACTTTTCTCCTGAGCAGCGTGAGCAGCAATTGATGGAACGGTAAAACAGTTATTCAGTAATTGTCCAACCTTAATATCATCAGAGGTATATTTTAATGCAAGATTTTTCATTTTTTCGTGGAGAGATTCTGTACGATAAATATCACCATTAGACCGTATCAACTGATCATGAAAATCATATTCCGAACTTTGAAACAACCAAACAGATACAGGGTCAATTTTGCTGATATCGCTGATAGCATCAAATACATGACCATTATAAAATTTAACCGTTCTGTCTCGTGGAAATATTGTTACTGCCACAGTCCATGCATGTGCGTTATGATCAATAATATCTATCGAAGCTCCTCTTGATTCATATTTCGATTTGTACAAAATCTCTCCGGTTAACGTCTTCACTGTTATTGGGAATTTTAATTTCTTTCCCAGCTCAGCAACGTCGCTGATAGACGCTCCGGTATCTTTAACTGTTTCTGCCCACGTATTTATTTTTTTACGTCGTAAATCCGTTAAACCGTTTCCGCGTATCGCGTTTGTGAAGTGTTCTGTAACTCGTTCAGCTACACAATTTATTCTTGACAATTTCATAGGTTTGAGATCCCCAACGTTTGGTTTATTATTTAACGGATATATTGCGTACACAACCGCAGTCACAGAATATATTCTCGTTCGTAATATGGTTTGTCAATACCAGTAAGTATTCCTGGTCTGGAATTTTTACTAAGAACAATATTATTTCCTGACTGCATGTGGACAGAATCACGTTTTGTCACGAATAATCCAAGTGTCATCGTCTGTCTTTACAATAAATTTTATTAAAATAAAATATCTCTGAACAAGGTAGTCAATAATATCTCTTCCTCGTTTGTCATTCATTACATTAACAATATTTCCAATTCTGAATGTCGACCACACATGAGCGGCACCATCGTCACGAAATTCCTTTTTGGCTTCACGGATACGTTTCGTTATATCTTTATTCGTTAAAGCTAGATCTTGCATCGAAAAACTAAATTTATATTTCGGCAGTCTGTCAAGATCAAATCTGGCTCCAGAATGTTCAATTGCGGATAATTCCTGCATTATTATAATTAAGACAAATATGTATTTAAATTGAATTTTAATCTCTTGTATATGATTCAAACAAATAATCGGTGTAATTGGCTTATGATCGGATATACTTCTCCTTGTAACAAAGCATGCGTAAATGAATTCTGCGGCTACCATATGCAATATGTTAGACATGGTAGTTTAGGACCAAAACCGTGTGTGCGGCGTGGTGTTGGAGTCAGAGGAAAAACTCAACTGTGTGTGGAATGTGGTGGTAAAAAATACAAAGAGCTGAAACGATATTACGATAAAAAAATAAAACATTTTCTGAATCTCCTATAAAAACCGAAGAAGATTATCTCGCTAGATTTTCAAAATAATGATTTAAACAAATAATATTAGTATATAAATGGAGCAAAATGAGTTTGTAACGCATCCAATCATTACAAATTATGAAGCATCGCGTGATGGTGTAATTAGGCACTGTAGATTAAAGAAACCAGTCGTAGTGTTGATAAATTTGGTTATTTTAGATTTAATACCAGTGGAAATAAAAATTATTTCTCACATAGATTCATCTACGAATGTTTTTATGGGGTCATTAAAGATGGACTTGTAATAGATCACATCAGTGGTAATAAACTTGATAACTCGCTTGATAACTTGCGAATTGTTACACAAAGTCAAAATTGCAAGTCCGGAAATTCTGGCGGCGCACGATACGCAAGGGCTGTTAAATCTGTAAATACAGATGGTGAAGAAATTATATTTAAGTCAATTAATTCTGCTGGTAAATATTTTAACATAGTACCACCTTCAGTAAAATACGTGGCAGATAATATCACACAATCTGCTTTTTCCAAAAGATTTCTACAAAAAATCAGATTCGCGTATGTTCCTATGGTATCAGATGATTAAGCGAGACAACTCCGTCAAGCATAATTTAGTAAATCTTGCAGTTGTCTTATGACAGCAATATATTGTGAATTTTGGTCAGAACCCACATTGCTTTGTGCACCTTATCAAGTGGCTGAAGAGTCCAACCCTATGGTGAGTAAGTATCGATATATCTTTCCTTTGTTATTTCGTCCATAAATAAATATATATCGTTCATAAAAATGATATGTAATTGTGTGTACACTAGTCAGCAGTAAAATCCATTTGTCTTCAAAATACATGTATAACACAATAGAGATTTATACAGTTTGAATGTCCCATAGGACACTAATGTTTCCAAGAAGCCCATTGTAGCTAATTTGTGTTACTATTACACAGAAACACATTTAATAAGAACAAGCTAATCCGATAACCTGAGTCACATATTGTCTGTGTTAGATTATATCGGCTAATATATCTCAACAGTGAATTGTATACATGAGGTTATTGTTCGAAATGAGTATGGCATGCGTGTTCATATAACTATCGATTATTTTAGTATCCTTAGCAACGTCTGATTGATACAGACTTTTAACTGTGGGTTTTGTATATGTAGTTTCAAGTATTTGGAAACTGAAAATAAATTCACATTTTACAATAATTGTGATTTTATTAAGAAATCCACACTACATTTTACAATAATTGTGATTTTATTAAGAAATCCACAATACATTTTACAATAATTGTGATTTTATTCTGTATACTTTAAGTACATTGCGCGCTAACTATATAATAATATTTTCATTATGTATATATAGTGAAGTCCGATGGTCGATTGCTACCGCGCTGGATTTTCGTACTCAAAGTCCGTGGTTCGATTCTCGTGACCGGCATACTGTCAGGCGAAAGGCGATATTATGCCAAAATCCTTTTCTTTAGTGGGGGCGTCAGCCAGCCCGTCTATGTTTCAATAGAAAATTTGTACACTCTCCCACCATGTCACTTGGTGGGTGCAATTTTGCACTCCCTGGGTTGATTATGATGGGGGAGTGTGCAAATTTGTATTGAACGTAGAGAAGGCCCGTAGTACTGTCTTTAAGATAAATTTATATGTAACTGTGCTGTCCTAGGATAAGTTAGTTAAGTTCTTAGAATTAAGTTTATATGTGACCTCTGATCCTGCTAGGATGTTGTTTGGCAATCTAGGGGGTCACATGGGGTTAAAATGTGCTGTCCTAGGATAAGTTCTTAGAATTAAGTTTATATGTAACCTCTGATCCTGCTAGGATGTTGTTTGGCAACCTAGAGGATCACATGGGGTTAAAATGTGCTGTCTTAGGATAAGTTCTTAGAATTAAGTTTATATGTAACCTCTGATCCTGCTAGGGTGTTGTTTGGCAACCTAGGGAAGCACATGGGGATTAATTCAAATGCCCCTGAACTTGCTAGGATGTTGTTTGACAAACTAGGAGTTCATATGGGGTTGTGTTGTAATTTGTTTTATAAATATGTTTTGTCATTTTGATTTAGAAATATTTTTATATTAAACAAACATTTATAATATAATGAATTCCGAAAATATTAATGTTATTATTTCTGCTATGAAAATATTACAACATAACGGTATAAATATATCTGATAATCTTAATCCTGAAAAAATTCTGTGTGATTTTGAATCATTAGAACAACGGAAATTAGAGAACAGATACACTTTGCCATCTGATTATAAATTCATGAAGTTTATCCAGCAGGCAATGTTACAGTCGCTGGCAACAGTTACAGATAATCAGGTAAAGTTGTTTGTACCTCTCTCAAACGCTATTGACAAAATTAAGTTAGAATTATCTCATGAATACGAACAGAAAAAGATTATGAACTTTCATATAAGACAGTTAAGAGAGCATTGTGAAAATGAAAGTGAAGGTGTAATTAATGTGATAATGGCTAACAAAATCCCTGGCAAAATTGAAGCATACAGGTTATTTACTTATAATTATAATAATATTTATAATATTTTATTCTGATAATTACAATTTACCCCAGGAAAAAAATTATTCTGATCCGAGTTAGATTCGGATATTTTTTTGTTTTTTGTTTTGCGATAACGCTCTATGATCTCACATATAGATTAATACTTAAAACCTCATTTTGCAAATCCAAACTACGTCCTATTTGGTCTGTAAGTTTGAAATGTATCCTTGATAATAACGGATTATGTACACGTAGATAAACGAGGTTAATTGGTTCAGATACAATTAACCACCCGGGTGGCGCTTGAGGACTGAATGAATATAATATATATCCTTGCTGGGCCTGGATAGACTTTGAAAGATCTACTTGATAGCTGCCATCAATTACATCACATACTAGATTGACTGCGATCGTTGATGTTATATTAACAATACCAGGTGCGATATGACGGCCTCCACCGTATGGATCATTATTATGTTTAAGCATAACCGATGGCAGAGCTATTTTTTTCCACGCTGCAAATATTTTAGGGAAATATTCATCAATGACATCGTTGAGTTGTTTTTTTAGTTTAACAGGATCAAATCCTGGTATTGTAAATGTTTGTGATTGTTCTTCTGTTATTTTATAATGATCAAGAAATACTTGTTTCCACCTTAAGTGTCCTTTTTTAATACTTAAACTTTTTTTTCCACTAAGAATATCTTCTTCTAATTGTTTAGGAATAGTAGTTGCTCCTAAAACAATACTTCGGTTAGCAAAAACCCAATCTTCGATGACTGTATTTAAGTGTTGTGTCGTTTCAATTACCTGTTGCTTTATATCGTTGATATAATTCTGTGATAATGCTGAAAAAAGAGTTTGTAAATTACCGAACACACGTGTGTATTCAGAATTAATTGGATTTAAGAATCTTTGAATACCTTCCTCATAAACTATTTCCTTTTCACGACGATCTGGTCCTTCTCTAATAATATTAATTAATGTAGTCGATGCGCAGGAATTACTATATTGTTATCCTGATTAAGAAATTCAAATATATATACATTTCGATATTCTGGACGTTTTATAAATTTTATTTCCGTTGTGAGAAATTCATTTTTGGTTGGTTCTGGAATTCCATTTGACCTTTGGTCTGGGGGAGGAACATCAGGCCATCCTAACACAGATCTGATCGAACTTTGATAAATATCTACAACATAATCAGGGGAATTTATTTCAATCGCCGCTGATAATGTTGGTTCGTAAACAGTGATTGCTATTTTGGATTCTTTTCCTGTAATAGATTTAATTCTACGTTGGAACTCATCATTAATCTGTTCTATCTGATAACTGCCCTTTGAAATTCCAACAACTTGCCAATCAGGAGTTCCATCAGGTTTATTTTTTTTTGCAAATACAAGTGAATTGTTTGCTGGTAGCCCACCAAACGATTTTGACCTGATATTTGGCCAGCTATTATAAACTCGTAATTGTGCTAATGCTATTCACTTGCTGAAATTGCAGTTGGGAAGTTAACTCTAAATTCAGGATTGGTCGAACTTAATGTTGTAATAGTTCTAACGCTGACATTATTTAAAATACTCCGTTATTTAATTATTATTTTAATAGAACACAGAGCGTTCTCTCGGGAATTCAATCTTCCACTTTATCACAAGTTACTTTATCACTAGAATCGCTAGCGATTCTAAATGCTTCATTGTAGGTTTTCATTATCGTTGCGAACTCCTCATCAGATATTTTACCATCGCTGAGGTACGCCGAAATATACGATGATAGTTTAGAATAAGATGTTGTTACTGTGTGCAGTTTTATTATATACTCGTGTAATTTATCATTTGTACATGTAGATATCTTCTTAGCGATAATACTGAGAATGCCTGCGATAATCGTTGAAGTTGAAACGACAATTGTTACAACTGCAGATGCTGTCATTGTTATTGTTGATAGTAATAATCCGGTTCCAGCAATAACAGCAGAAACTGAGTAAACAATTATATCAATAACAACCATACGTCTGCGATATTTTTTTACTTTTACTGTATAATCGTCGATGATATTTTTTAGTTTAGTTTGACACTCACATACTTGATTGTATCGGTGACGTTGAACGTCGATAAGTGACTCCATCACTTGATTCATTATACAATGACAACGTGATTTAATTAAGTAATTAAAAAGTTTCAGCTACGAATTCCAGACACCACCAGTAACGTCTCGGGGGCATTTCCGTTGATGTCAACGTAAACGTTTCTTTGATGTCCTTGGTTAGCATCACCAGTAGAGGATTATAATGTACATTCGGTAATGATGAAGTGGCCGCAGTAATTTCCAAACCGTACACGGATAGCCTGTATAACCCAGTTACTTCTGCGGTATGTTCGAGAGTGTTATCGCGCGGTGTCCATGTTGATGATCCTGATGCTACTGTGTACACGATATTTTTAATTTGTCCGTGTGGAATTTTAATCAGACTAGTTTTTTGAACAATAGTAGGTATTCCGTTAATAATGTCGTTGAGTTTCGTGTTAATGTCGGAGAGTTTGATATCTACAAGCGCTGGACTTCCAAAAAAATCATTAATAGATCTGTTTATATTTCGACGAAAATTTAAGAACGTTTGTATGTGATTAGTAAAATTAGTATTGAGTGTAGTCATTTCATCATTGATCGTAACTAACGAAGTTGTCATAGGAATTTCCTTATCGTCTACATATTTCTTCGTTGCAGCGTCGAAATCTGATTCTGGTGTTCTAAGATTATTAATACAATTATTATTCATGTTGAGAAATGCACGCATTATACCACCGTTGACTAATACGTACTTAGATTCTTGATCATCGACGTATTTTTTTGTTGCTGCATCTGTATCTGCCGCTGGGTTTCCAAGGTCTATAATTTTATTTCGATTCATAATAATGTTATCCGTGAATGAATCACCAGCTCGCTTGATAAAATCGTTAACTGACTTACCGGAATCTTGTATTTTACCTTGATCAGCAAAAGTAACGATATTATTAATAACCGCGGTGGGAATTCGTATAAGAACACCTAACAGTTGTATATTACTCGTCTTTAATCGTCCTTGTTTATCCTGAAAAACAACAACTTCATTTTGATCCACACCTGTGATATTTAATAAATCATCGATTTCATTTCTGAGCTGATCAAGAGTTGCATATTTAGATAAATCGACTTGCTGCTGAGCTTTGCTAGAAGATCTTCCATAAATATCTACCATTATATTTACTAATATCTGTTTAAGTGTGACAACGTAGTATATTCATGCACGACTTTATGAGGTGGTGTTGTTGATTTTGATACAGCATCAAGTACAGCGAGTACTTCTCGACCACATATTGGCGGATCCGTTAATTTTTGTGTTGGTAATGTTGAATACCAGATCTTAGAACGCATCGAATTCTGACTTTGCATAGCAGTACTTCGTACTGTGTTAACATATTTTAAAAATTCTTTTGGTGGTGCGAGTCCATATGAATCAAAATAAATAATTCCACGTGGATCAATTGCATATGCCACCCAATGAGTGCCTGGACCAGAGTTTTTATCGAGATTAATAATACCCGTTTCATGTTGCATTGCAACGGTAGGTAATTGATCACGCATAAAACCTCCTCTAAAGTTTTTTTTTATATTCAGTTGCTTAGCAGCATTAAGTAAATCAAAATTAGACATAGGAAGAATCATCGAACTCGATGACGAAGTCACCGGGGCAGTCTTAGACCTTTTCCGTACCATGAATATGGGGTCCCTGGCAATCTTAGACCGCGACCGTATGCTGGGCCTGATAATCTTAGACGGCCGGCTGTGACACTTTTGGTGCTCTTAGACGTCTTCCGTGTTGTTTTGTCCGTGATCTTTTTTTTTTAAGTTTTCTGCGTGCATAATTCCTTGACCCGTTGCATTCTTTAACGCCATTCCAGCAGCGGTTCCAACAGTGCCTAATGCAGCTGCTTTTGCAACAGCTGGGGCTGCAGCGGCTATTATTGCTGGTAACGCGGCAAGAAGTGGAAATATACCACCCGTTTTAACGATGTCTTTAATGACACTCGCAGAAAGATTAAGTTTTATACCTTTATTTAATTTTTTGCTTCATTGAAATGTCTATGCTGGCGTTCTGATAATGATAGCTTATTCGGACCACTCGCGATTTGTTCTCGCTTTAGTGATATTTTTGCCGCACAATTATTTTTCGATGATGATTGTAGCTTTTTAATCTGACCAGGAGTCAGACTGACATTAACTAGATATGACATTTATAATTATTATGAGTGATCTAATTACATGTTTTCTACTGGGGCATCAATAACTCTCATTCGTCCACCAAGACCTTCAAGTAACATTGATTTATCGCTGAGTATGACAGCGACAGCTCTGTAATTAGCAATAACTCCAGCATCTCTGTCAACATGAGCTCGAAAATATATGTCAACGACGGACTGTCTGGTTAAATCTAAATGTTCCAGCGAAAAGTAATAAATCGGATATAATGTTGTAAAATCTAACTGTGATATTTGTAAACCGGAATCAATATTCTGATCACGTCCCATGAATGTCATTAATCGATGATATACACGTGCTACATGATTTTGACCGAAATTCAATAAAATATCTTCAGCTGGTTCTTGATGTCCGTTTATCCTTAAAGAAATCTCAGAAACACCGAGTTGATCAAATATCATTATGCTTCGATTTTGATTATTTATTCGTGCAGTATTTTGAAGTGCGATAAATATATGTCGCGGTGCAGAAACACCTCGCTGAGAAGTTATTTGCCATGTAAATAAACCATTATTGTTACTCTGGATAGAATCTGTGGTCATTGTCAACCATGATAACATTGATTTACCATCTTGACTCATAAAAGAAAGTAAATGTTCTTCTTCAAATACTGCTGGAGTCATTACTGGCATCCACAGAGAAGGTTTTTGTCAGAATTACTTTACCAGCATCACCAATAGGTCGCCATATTGCATCATCATCAGTAGCTTTTCGCACAAGTACAACTGTATGTTTGGCTCCAAAAATAACTTTTATAACATTTCTACAAAATCCAAATATATCTGATAATGGAATTGCACATGAAAACGCTCTTCTATTTCCTTGTAACATTGATCGACGTACCGAAAATCCTAAGTTAAATTCTGGATTAGCACCATGAACCACCGGATTTACATCAGCATCAGCGGCGCCGGCGAAGTTTCTTGGTCGTCTTATATCATATTGTCTGTTATCAGGGTAGTCAGAAGTATCCTTTACAAACATCATTGATGGACCAGCTGATCTTGAATAATCATCACTATATCGCGCAAGACCAAGTATCGCCGTGGCAACATCAACATCATTATGGATTGTTTCAATATTTTTTGCATCAATCATGTATATAGCGCCCTCAAACAATGCCATGATGCCATTATCAACAAAACCAACTCTAACATGAGCGTTGTATGGAGTATTATCTGTTTTTATAATCTCACCTTCTACTTCAATAAATGCTTCAGTGGGTAAGAAATATCTGCTTGTATCTTGAACTTGTATCTCAATTCTTCCACGCTCGTCAGGTACACGTGCGTCATAAGAATAATATTGATAATCGCGCACAGATTCATCTTTTAAAACTGGTGTGTCCATGTCAAACGCGGGATCAGATATACGCTTGAACATATTTATTATTATCGTCTTCGTCTAACACGAAGACCGCTTCCTGCTATCAGACTAGCGGTTATATTTTTTTCTTTTTCTAACCCAACATTAGTGTTGGTAGCCAACTCTGCTAGGTTTTGATTAGCAGCTTGATTTATTATTTTACTGACATTTGCGGGCGTCACTTCAGTGCTGGGTAATTTTACTGGTTGAGGTTTTCGTCGTATTAATCGCGCTAGTCTATCCTTGATTGCTGAGAATGCTTTGCTAGCAACATCACCAACAGCGCCAATACCTTTTTCACGTACAACATCAATAGCTTTCATTCCTAGTTGCTTTGCAAGCGGTATTGCTTTTGGGGCTATCCTTGAATAGACCTTGAACAACATCACCTAGTCCATCTCCGTAGGTCGTTTTGTATACTGGTAATCGTGAATTTATTACCCTGACCATGGTTGGTCTATGAGTATTGTGTATGATCATATTATTATTAAATGATTTTATCACTAATTGCATCTAATTACATACTTAGTCACTATGATAATCGTCAATAATTTCATTAATAAGGGACCGATAAACACCAATATCCATAACACCACCTGTAAATAATCGTTGACAAATATCAGCTGCTTCATTAATGATTTCTGGGGAATTATTACCAGCTCGTTTTTCTCCAATGAGAATTTCTAGTCGATCAACATCAGCAAGGATGTTATTGGGAAAAGTAATAAGGCCACTCCCTAAACCACTTCCACTTGAACCAGGATCTTGATATTCTTCCTCTGTTATTTTGACTGGTTGCCGTGGTGATTGCAATCGTTTCATCATTTCTTGAAATTGTTGCGATAATGGTTGTTTTCGTTGTTGTTGTGGTGATGGTAATTCAAATTGTCGTTGTGGTGATGGTAATTCAAATTTTTAACTTTTTCGATATGATCATGTACAATATTATCAAAGATATTAAAACTTCTAATATCTTCATTAGATCTGATTTCCGGAGTATTAGTAGTGATGCGATATACATCCTTAATCCAATTGGCAGAGCTTAGAGATTTAACATGTTCTGGTTTTAAATATTTTTGTCTTTCATAATATCCAAACACTGCAATATCAAATACTTGATTTGGGTCCTTGATAGCAGCAAAACCTTCAGGCGTAAATTTATCTATTATCTTAATTCTGGTTCTTGGTGGTTTAGGTTGTGGTTGTGGTTGTGGTTGAGCTGCTTGAATACGGCCAGCAATATCAACAGGTAATGTTACAAGAGCTCTTTGTGTTGCCTCAGTTGCTGTAACAATTTTCTTTGTTGGTTCGACAATCGGTTTAAATAATTGTTCTGCACCTTCTGCAAATTCCACCTGAGACTCCTGACGAGCTTGTAGTTGTTGTTTAACTAAATCACGGACGGGTAAATATTTTTTGATTGCATCTAGTCGCTCTCGAGCTAATCTAGCTGAGTGTGGTTCTCCAATCATTATTGATAATATTTATAATGGCTGTTTAATTTACAGCAGCAGAGGGAGTGAAGCAGAGGAGGTGAACGACCAGCGTTGAGTGACCAGCGCGTAAACGAAACAAATAAAAACGCGCGTCAGAGAAAAGTAACAAAATGAGCTAGTTAGAGGTTGTGGTTTAACGTTATTGACTTTAAGATTTTCTTTTCGTAGGAAGGCTTATTTTTCATAAATAAGGTCTCGAACAAAAATGGTCTGTTCACCTCCTCTGCTGCTGGAGTTTAAGTTGTTTGATA
>JAECUM010072738.1:0-15000 GCA_016617855.1 Megalonaias nervosa | reverse complement strand
CTGGCATTCCTGTACCGTATTTATAGGTTACTTCATTCGTATGGGAAAATATGAACGAGTTTTTCGGATGGGTATCCTGTACGACCTTGGGAGTGCAGTATATCCATCCGACAAAACGAGTTCATATTTTCCCATACAAATGCAGTAACCTTTTCATTATATGCTCATTTTCTTATTCTACCCAAGGCTTAAATATATAAACAAAAATACACTACAAGAAACAAAGTAACTGAATGTATGCCATATTCCAAACTAAATACACGAGCGTTGATTCATCATTACACAACAACATTATTGATGTGCAGGTAACTCCACCCAGATAAATTTGAACTTGGTCGCACACTAGACATAAGTTTCGAAAGAAAATGGCATTTTGGGCTACTTAAAATTGAAATTTGGAGTCATATTGTGAATGAATGCACATTGCAACAACTTTTCTATTTGATATGGAATGAATACATTTTGGTATTTTTGTCGATTCAACGAAATTTCGTGATTATGGACTGGATTTATATACATGAAGTACATTGGATTCCAGCAGTGTCTGTGCCAATTCTATATGAAATATACATCAGATTGAAGCAGTGAAGGAGAAGCATATTGACATCAGCCAGTGTGCTGTTCTGTAATTGAATGTTTCAAATCATAGTGTGGGAAAAATATGAAGTCTTTCAATTACAATTATCGACAGATGCTATGGAATTTAATGTTTATTTCATTTTGAGTGCAGTAGGGAGGATGTAACTGTACTTGGAATATAGTCGAAATTTCAGTACAATTTCGAAATGTGTAATCAAGCTTGAGAACCCATGACATGGCTCATGTAATTCAGATTTGCAGAACTAAGAAAGTACATTTTGAGGAAATTCAGGATGTAAAACTGTAAGTATATTTTTGGCCATTCGTATTACCAGCTAAAGAAGACAGTTTATGCCTTGTCACTTGCATGTTATTTGTAAGGACCCTGTCTGGCATCTATAGTTAGCCTAAATCTGAAACATTTTATCAAAAAAGTTAACACTGAATGTGCCAAAGCAGCTGGTAAGTGGAAGTCCACGAAACATCTGCTTTAGTTCATTCAGAAACAAATTGTTTGTTTATTCATGTGAATGCAGTATGAATTGAGTGCATGAGTGCAATATCGTAAGATATTGAATGATTCTGACAATGTAAAGTTAACGGAGAAAAGAATGAGCATATAATAAATATAAACTTTAATTTCCTTGATTAAATTATAAGAAGGAATGAAAAAATATACCATGCAGTATATGTGCCCCCAAAGAACTAATTCAGAGTAAATATTTTATTTAGTAAACAGTGTTACATGCCTTATGAGTTGACCCTAAGGAAATGAGGTAGGATATAAAACATGGGAAAAACAGTTGCCACATGTATGGTAACTTGTGACTGCATATTTGAACTGTTAAAATTAAGTCATTAGGCATCATAAGTTACAACAAAAAAGGGCATTGTTTATTTGCCATTCAATTGCTGGTGCTTACATAAACACTGTAGAATATGGTTTCATTGAAGTATTTAGGAGAGGCAATCCTTTTCACAAGATAAATGCAATGATAAGGATTAACTGGCTCTATTTTTTGTGTACTTAAGTTTAACCTAGCCCCCCCCCCCCCCTCACCTTTAAACATATTTAGGCCTACATCTGTAAAATTTAATGGTAGACCACTATGTTTGCCACACCCCACACCCCTGGAAAAAGTTTCTGCAAGCACCCTTGGTGCATCCTTTGAGAATTTCATGCATATTGGACCCAGATGTTTGGTAAGCATTTATTGAAACCTTCACTTAAAAAATGCCGCATAAAAACCTCCTGATTTTAGGTCCCATTCTCCCTATTTTTATATTCAATCTCCCTACTTGGCTTTTGAAAAGTTTACAGGTATGAGTTTGATGTAATACATGGGTTGAAATGATGCAGGAGTAGGACTGTAAGTTAAATATTTTACAGGATCTCTGAGTGAATGGCGCCGTGACAAAAGGACTGCCGTGTGGTTAATGGTGCCCATTCTGCACAGCTGTTACATCCCAGTGGCAGCCAGGCTAGGATTTGAGTTCCATCATGCTGAGCACAGGTATGCCATGTTGAAGCTCTGGATGCAAGACCATCAACCTGATGCCACACCACGATTTGCTACACATCAGCTTGGAGTTGGAGGTAGCTAGCTCGCTGTGAAAACATATACATAAGAAAATTAAAACTGATTTAACAACTTCAAGGATTTAATTAAATTGTCACATGGTTAAAATGTGTTGTTTAATATTCCAATCCATTTCTGCTTAGTTTGATCTAAATTATTATCAAGTACATTAAGCAGTTACCCATTTCGATTGATATCCCATTTTGAACAAAATACATAAACTTACATGCATTGCTACATTCAGATTATTCAAAATACAATTTTTGTTATTATTTCCTATTTTATTTTATTATTTTATTATTAGTATTTGATTATTTCCTATTTATTTTATATTATTTTCTATTTCTTCTTCATAAGAATAAAAAAAATAATAATTAATGGAGAATTTTATTTAGTGAAGAGTTACTTCCCTTTTGTCACTTATTTTTAATGGGAGAGAAGTTTGTAACAAATCCTCACCTGACTATTTTGTAACTGGCTCGACAATCTACCATGCCAGTTGCCATGACAATCTACCATGCCAGTTGCATATATTTAAGATCATTAAAGCATGATTTTGATTTTTTTTTTATTATTGAGTTTTAAAAGTTTGCTACTTTATGGCAAAGTTCTTATAATTCACTTAATGAAAGTGAAACTTTCATTGATAGCAAATGCCTTTTAAGACAAAACAGTTTATTTACAAGGATTGATGACTTGACAGACTATGTAATATGAAAATATAGATGTACCGTGTTTACTCGCATATAAGCCTAGTCCAGTTGCAAACTGCACAGATGAAGGCTTATTTTCCCATAATGCAACAGTAAATCTGAGTCTCTGTAGTTTGCTAGGAATAATCAGTGGAACAAACAAGATAGCCTCTGACCTATTTGCACATTATGCAATGTTAGATCAAAGTCTGTGTTGTTTGCAGTTGGATTCCACTTATAAGCAAATATTGATGGTATATTTAATTTTTTGAACCAGGTGTTGTGATAAAGGAAGAGACAAGGGAAGTCCTAGTTGTGCGAGATAAAAACAGGCCTGTAAGTATTTATGCAATAAGCTTGTCTTTTATGCGTCATGTTCAATATTTTCCCAGTGTAAAGCCATGCAGCCTCTCTTTTAATGCATTACAATCATAGATCAACTTGGTTAAATTTTGCTTTATCAGTACTGCTTTTTAATGAAGATGAGCTGAAATAACCAGTAAACAGGGACATGCCTATTCACATTTCATATCTTAACAGTTAAGAAGCTTTTGCTTGGCATACCCATACATGCCAACCATTACGCTTTTGGCATAATGATTAAGCTTTTTTCACCAAATTACATTTTCCGTGAGACTGCACATAGGATACACTTTTTGGCTACATTGAAAAATAAAACAAAAAATAAAGCCATAAGAAATTGTTTTTGTCATTTTATTATCATCTCTTTAATTCCACTCATACAGATTTGAGAATATTCTTTAAGAGGTGACTGCTGCATAAGAATAGCGTAAGAGTACTGTCCTTATTTGATATTTATTTCCAAGAAAACGGAGGGGTTTCTTCATAAGTGAGCTTTGCCTAACAGACTCATTTTATTGATAATCTAGTTGGTTAGTGAACCAGTGTATTTTTTTAAAGAAAATTGCGCCAGATGTTAAGTGAAACGTTTTACGGTGTGAGTTGTGGATGTTGTATGACGGAAAATGTTAGAGCAGATGGATCTTTTCAAACTTCAAAACATGTCAGATCAGAAAAAGTGATGAATCAACACCGCTTTACAAACTTTAAAAGAAAAATATGAGTCATTTAATACAGCACTCTGAGCACCTGATCATGATCATTGCAGAAAATGAGTTCATGATCATTTAGCGTAAGTTACACATGTCGACTGGTTGTAGCAAGTGCTGAATATTAATAATTTTAAAGTATTTTTTGTGTTTGTATTCTGGTTCTAATCCATATGGATTTTGCCCTTTCTGTCAAGATTTTTGACCAGCTGCAGAACCAGGTTAGTTGTAAAATTGTATCTTTTTCATACATCCTGTAATTCTGGCATGTAATATATAGATTACTCATTTTACGCCCAAATTACGCTGTTTTGCCACTTATAATACCCTTAATTATGTTGATACCTCTCAGGGCAGTTGGCATGTATGCATACCAAATAAGCAGTATTTAACAGTGATTATAATTTTTACTAATTTTTATGCAATAAATTTTTCCAATTGAGAAAACAGCTTATTGATTTTTTGGGGAGGGGATATGCCAAAAAATCATAATCTATGTATGGGTAAGCGTAAGGCATTAATTAGTGAAAAATAGTGCAAAGATTACACCAGAAGTGTAATGGTTGGCATGTATGTTCATTTGAAATAATGTCTGTTGGTTTGTGTTGAGTATTATCATAGCCCTTATTTTGTTTAATTTTTTTAATGTTTATTTTTTTTTTTTTTTTTAAACATGTCAGCTTATTTTAGTTTCCAATTTGAGCCAAAAATTCTCATATTCTTATCTTTAGTGTTGTATTAAACCTATGTACTACAGATTCATTTTTATCTGAGTAAGATGAAACGTTGTCCTTGGTTTTCTTTTTCCAATAAATCCAAAACTTTCTTGTGAAAACACTATTCCCTCATCAAATCGTATCTTTTTACAGTTTTCTTTCTCAAAATATTTATTTACGTGCATAATATATATCATCTTCCTGCTTCGTTTTCACTGTCTTAGCCTTATAATATTTTGAGAAGACAGTTATCACTGTTGTACTTATATCCATTTTTGTACATTTCATATGTTTGCATATCGATAATGCATGTCACTGGTCATCCATGAGAGTATTATTAACTCTGATGTATGGAAATCCTTTTCTTACTTGATTGTGTAATGTGTAGGTAGATTGCTCAGTTAACTATTCTTTAAATTCAGCACATTTCGTTTCCTGTTTCTTCCAATATAAATTGCTTCCACAGCTGAGTAATACTGCACAAGCAACTGGACTTTGAGGATCATATTAAAGATTCTTCAGTAAACTGAAATGTATGAATAACTTCAGATTTATGTCCAGTTTTGTCATTTGTGTTGCAATGCTAAAACATCTTCATTTACTGGATTACCATTTGCCATTTTAAATCTAACTTTGCTTTTCATTAATCTTTTATTTCTTTTTTAATTACTGTATATTGACTTTGTAAAATGTACTTGAACTCCAAGTTCCACTATGACTTTGCCCACATCAAATACATAATTTTTTCTTCTTCATACTGTACAGTTTTAGCACTCTTCCTGTAAGGGTTTATAATCAAGATTATTATCACAAAATGTAAATCAGTATCTTTTCCAAAACATTCTAATATATATTTTTTATATTTGAAAATAAAAAAATTCAACATTTGTATTCACATGTATATTTTGCAACACAGCTTTGAACACACTATCCCCTTGGAACATGTAAACAAGTATACATTATCTCTAGATATTGACATGATTGCTTTCTTGTTAAAATCATTAAATATCTACATCACCTCTCTTCAAACTGTTGAATTCAGTACAATATATATTTGCACCATTATTTATGTTTTGTAAAAAAATAATTGAAAGTGTCTTTTAGCAAAGTCCAACCTGGCAACAAGGTGATAGACTTACTGAATAATTTTGTTCCGCAGCAAACAAAACATAAACAGAATTGCAACCACCATTTTTTAACACCCAGTCACCTGTGTGAATTATCTGAGGAGCAGGATCGCCTGTGACCTTTTCAAACCTTTTTGATTTGTGGGTCAATTGGGGTCAAATGTCAAGGTGATTGTTACCAAAAAATGTATTGTGTTGATGCAGTACAATCAAGGATGATAAACTTAAGTTCTAATAAATATGATTAAATGCAGCTTGATACACATGTTGCCTTTGCTTAAGGAAAGAACTATGTTCTTTTGGGGTGGGGTTGGAGTAGGTCAAGGTTACAGTTGATAAAAATAGATTTTGTCTATGTCTTGTATTTCCAGATGATAGTTGAAGTTCCAGTAGACAGATATCTATGCAGCTTGGTACATTTGTTAACCTGAGCTTCAAAAGAACTGTATTGATTTTGGTCATTAGTAACTCTGAGGTTAAGGTTACTTTAAGACAAATATAGATTTTATATGTGCATTTCATTTCTGAATGATAGTTATTGTGTACAGTTTTCAGTTCAACTTAGTATATATGTTTTCAGTAGTCCAAGAAAACATTTTATTTTGCGATCAGTTGCACTATGGTTATGGTTTCTAAAATTAGAATTTGGCCAATGCATTTCACTTTAGTTCATGTTAGCAGATTTCAGTGCAACTTGGTGTATGTATGCCCCTAAGCCAAAGCAAGAATTTCTATCCATTATTAGATCATTTGTACAAGTGTAAGGTCACTTAAAAAAAAATGCCTAGGCCTGATTGAATTCAGTGAAATTGAATGCATTTTTTCCTCATCATTGTGGAGTTAGTAGCTTCAAAGTCAAGGGCTTCTGTCACTAAAAATAGATCTGACCATCACCTTTCTGGACATTAACTGCATTGGTTCCTACCATATTTGTTTGAAGCTTTTTCAACATCAAGGTCAATGTTACTAAACAAATGCATGTTCTTATTCCTTCTTTGTAAAATGAAAGACATCTCTGCTTATAATCATGCAAATGCATCTCAAGTTGTTTGAAATTTGAGGCTAGAAACACAACCCAAAATGGGTGAAGATTGACCTAGGATTTCTGTTGGAATTATGTTTGTACTTGTTTTCATCTGTTTGAAAGGTATACTATAGAAAAGACATTCAGTCAAACTGCTGAGTATTGGCTTGACAAGATTTGTCATTTATAGGTCTTCTAAGATTACTATTCTTATTAAAGCAATTATTCAGAATTTTGAAGATATATAAATATTTTGTGACTTAAACGTTTTGGTCTGCTGTGGGGCCATACATGTTTTACCAGTAGAAAGCTAGTTCTGTCAGTTTTAGAAATTAAATGCACCTGATCCAAAACATTTTTTTATCAGAGTTCTAAATGTTGTGATTATTCTGTTAATATAGAAGGGATACAGCATTTTGTCATTACTTTTCAGTACACACTTTGGAAGTTTCCTGGAGGACTTGCTGACCTAGGAGAAGATATTGGTATGTTGAACTAGTACCTTACTAAACTGTACACTTCACTGTACAGATTGATCATACAGTTGAACTGGTACCTTACTAAACTGTACACTTCACTGTACAGATTGATCATACAGTTGAACTAGTACCTTACTAAATGGGCCCCGAGTGGCCAAGTGGTCTAAAGTGCTCACCTTTACGGATCACTGCCATCTCACCTCTGTCTGTGTGAGTTCGAGTCTCAGGCTTGGCTAACGTGGGCACGTGAGAAAGGCCTGCCAGTAGCTTCTCGTGGGTCGGTGGTTCTTCCCGGGGTTTTCCAGGGTTCTTCCTCCACCAATTATACTGGCTGCCATGTATAGCCTATCTTGTGCTGAAAAATGGTGTTAAACCCTACAACAACAACAACTACCTTACTAAACTGTACACTTCACTGTACAGATTGATCATACAGTTGAACTTGTACCTCACTAAACTGTACACTTCACTGTACAGATTGATCATACAGTTGAACTAGTACCTTATTATACTGTATGCTTCACTGTACAGACTGATCATACAACTGAACTTGTACCTTATTATACTGTATGCTTCATGGTACAGATTGATTATACAGTTGTACTAGTACCTTATTATACTGTATGCTTCACTGTACAGACTGATCATACAGTTGAACTTGTACCTTGTTATTCTGTATGCTTGACTGTACAGACTGATCATACAGTTGAACTTGTACCTTGTTATTCTGTATGCTTGACTGTACAGACTGATCATACAATTGAACTTGTACCTTGTTATTCTGTATGCTTGACTGTACAGACTGATCATACAGTTGAACTTGTACCTTGTTATTCTGTATGCTTGACTGTACAGACTGATCATACAGTTGAACTTGTACCTTCTTATTCTGTATGCTTTAATGTACAGACTGATCATACAGTTGAACTTGTACCTTCTTATTCTGTATGCTTGACTGTACAGGACACATTGTGGCATAACAGGTTTGCAGGCAGACTTAAAGTAGAAATAATATTGTGCAGATTTCTCAGGAAATCCAGACAATATTTGACAAATGTGTTGCTAATTTTTTGATAGAAAGCAGCCCATTTTGTTATGTTGTCATATATGTTTTTAAGGGCTACATTATATCATTAAAATTGGCATTGTTTTATTCAGATTAGGTATAAAGAGATGCTGAAAGGTTCCATTTAAACGAAAGTTGAATGGAAAGGTTCAATACATTTTGTTAACTGTCTTGATCAGAAACTGCCTGGCATTTTAAATATCAAATTTGTGGAATTTTCTTGAGTCTGTTTTGGTCACTGACAATTACATGTATAGCAGTTGGTCAGTTACAGTAGTTTATCCTTTCACTCTGACACATGTATAGCAGTTGGTCAATTACATCAGTTCATCATTACACTCTGACAATTGCATGTATAGCAGTTGGTCAATTACAGCAGTTCATCTTTTCACTCTGACACATGTATTACAGTTGGTCAATTACAGCAGTTCATCCTTTCACTCTGACAATTGCATGTATAACAGTTGGTCAATTACAGCAGTTCATCCTTACACTCTGACAATTGCATGTATAGCAGTTGATTAGTTACATCACTTACTATTATGAGACTGATAAATGCATATATAGCAGTTGGTCAATTACAGCACTTCATATTATTACACACTGATAAATACATGTGTAGTAATACTTGCAAGTCCCTCACTTTCAGAAGGATAGAAAAGAAAATGAAAAAGTACATGATCATTTTTTTTGTTACATATCTAGATTTAATTCTCAGTCTCATAAAGTGACGTTAGAGAGAAACTATTTTTTTAGTAATTATTCAGATTTTTTTTTCATACTGCACTCTACCACCTGCAAACTAGTGTTTTTAAATCAGTTAGTTTCTTTTACTTTTTCCTGTTCTTTGACTTGAAAAATGTATACATGGCATCAGAAATGGCCTTAGCTAATGCGGGGCCTGATTTGGATCATTTTGGCGAGGTCCCCTGGATTTACATACGGGGCCTCCTGTGAGCACGACATTTGGAAATAAACTTCTCAACAAGTTTTAAATGATATTGAACTTAAAATTTTCTTCCATTGCTTTAAAATGACCTTCTTTTTATAGGTATATTTTTTAAAAATTACTAATGCATGGGGCCCCTGTGAACGCGTGGCCCAGCCAAATTGGCCCAGTCTGCCTAAGGCTGGCCCTGTATGGCATTCTGGTTAATATTGAGGTCTTCAAGTACAGGATGTTCCTCCATTATTCAGATAAATTTATTCACTGTTTCATTGTATGGAACTGTGCTGCTTTGCAGTCATCCTTTTTAACATTATGAGAGCTTTTTCAACAGCATAAGAGATTTTCTATTTGCATGGTATGGCAATCTTCAACAACAATTAAATGATTCAGGTGATATTCATGGGGGCTTAAAGTAGATACCTGCAAGTTAGTATTTCCATTTTGAGTGTAAGGATTTTGCTTTCCAGCAGTTGTACACAGCTCACAAATTGCTTTTAATGTGGAATCTGATTCCACTTTTCTAGTTCTCATGTTTGTAGTTCTGCCACCATTTTTAGTGTCCTTCCCTGTAGTTGAGGTGGAGGCACCATTAAATACACATTCTGAATCTGAGTTCTCTTCATTGTCATCACTTTTGCTCTCACTTGCTTCTATTATTTGTCATTTATAAGTGTTAATATAATATTCATTGCAAGTCCATTTCCCCAAAAATGGAAACAGATTTTGCAGACTCATTTTTTCAAATTGAAGTAACTGTACTTTTCGGCACTCCTTTCAGATGACTCTGGTGATACTGTTGTGGCCTAATCTGAATCAAACAGACTGAATTGTTATTATTATTATTATTATTATTATTATTATATATCAATGATTTGCTCAACGTAAACTCTCAGAAAGCTTTGTTTACTTTTATTACTTATATACATGTCGTCACCAGTTTAAACACAATTAAAACATCAAAGGGTTTAGTTTATTTGCCGACCAATCATATGTGCTTACATACACATCATTTTCTTTAAGGTATCACATCAGAAGAGAACTAACTGTTAATTAGTCACACTGGATTCTTCCCTGTTAACTAAGTGTAGCCATAAGCTATTTCACATATCAGCCATGGCTGACCAAAAATATAAAAAAAACCCAGAGTGTCACAAGGAATAAAAAGAAAAGTAATAGTAAATACAAATTATATGAATAAAAGCTATTTAAAGAGAAGTTTTGAAGGAAGATTAATGGAAAATGGCTGATTAAAAGCCCAAGAAAGATAAAAAAAGCCAGCAATTAGTATTTTCACAGAGCCATTTCAGTATCATATTTCATTCTTTGTATGCTGGTAGGGTTGATGATTGTTTTCCATGCAACTAAAGAGATGTGTTTATATGCTAAAAACAGTTTTTACCATATAAGGACGGAAATTATCTCATTATACACTTGAACTTTTTTCATAAATTGAATTATATATATATATATATATATATATATATATATATATATATGTTACTCAGTCTGTCTGTCACACAGTGTTGGAATTTACCATATATACCAACCTATAAGTAAAGTCCACTGCAGACAAAATGATCTACTGTTGTATAATGCACTAGAGCATCAGGGTCTATGTCATTTGTTTCTACTAACCAGTTCTAACAAAGTACACAGACTTAGATCTGCTGTACCAGTATGAGGTGGCAGATCTTGTTCTATGATGCTTGCTGATGGATCTGTACCAATATGAGGTGGCAGATCTTGCTCTATGATGCTTGCTGATGGATCTGTACCAATATGAGGTGGCAGATCTTGCTCTATGATGCTTGCTGATGGATCTGTACCAATATGAGGTGGCAGATCTTGCTCTATGATGCTTGCTGATGGATCTGTACCAATATGAGGTGGCAGATCTTGCTGATGGATCTGTCTTGTTTGCAAGAATAGACTGTACAAGATTTCTTTCATCATATGTCAGTAAAGGAGAGGCAAATTATTCAAATAACTGACTCCTGAATACAGTATGGTATAGATCTTTCATCAAGTTTTTATTTAAAGTGAAAAAAAACCCCAGTGTTATGCACATGTGTATCTGTAATTTAATGAATATCTATTACTGGTCAACATGTGTGTGTTTTATTGATTTACAAATTTTCAGATGCAGCTCATCATCTTTCATTGCAAATAAGCAACATAATATGCATAGTTTGTAAATGAGATACTGCATTGAAAACCACAGAAACACCCACACAACTGCCTACACAAACCTGTTATCATTATTTTTCAGTTTATTTGAAGCAAACTACATCATCTTGGTATTTTGGAGGACAAATATGCGGTTCATTAAAATTTATGATAATAGCTTAAGAAATACTGAGAATGCAGTCAGTATTCTCATTCTGTGTGTTTATCATTTTTATCAAAAACTTTCAATCAATTAGTCATAAACTCTCTCTCAATATCCATTTACAATCTATTTAATCTATTTGCAAAGGGAGATAATCAGGATAAAAGATAAATTACAGCACTTCTCCTTTAACTCTGAAAAATTTCATGTTTAATAGTTGGTTAGTTGCAGTACTTTCTCCTTACAATCTTGCAGTTGCATGTATATCAAGTGGCCAAATGCAGCACATCCTCCTTACACACTGGCAATTACATTTATAGCAGTTGGCCAATTAGAGAATTTCATCCTTAAACTCTGACAGTTACATCTACCGGTATAAAAGTTGACCAATTACAGAACTTCCTATAATTGCACTGGAAAATACAGTAACAGCAGTTGTTCAATTACAGCACTTCCTCCTTACATGCTGACAGTTGCATGTATAGCAGTTGGTGAATTACAGCAGTTCATCCTTTCACTCTGATGATTACATGTATAGCAATTTACCAATTACAACACTTCCTATCTACATCATGGCTCTCAAAAGGGTTTCAGGATGAGTCCTGAGCCTTTCACTCATGGAATTTAGGTGTCCCCAACCTATTTCTGAAAGTCCCTAACATAAACTTTCAAGTCTGTCACTTTCAAGGAATTGAAAAGGAAAAGGAAAGTACATGATCATAATTTTATTGCATATATGGATTAAATTCTTAGCCTCATAAGATCACATTAGAGAGAAAGTATTTTTCACTAATTGGACCAAGAAACTTTACTTCACAGCGTAGTCTACATGTGCATGATGTACTTTATATTGTATAATGTGTTTTTAATATACAATGTCACATCATGCAGATCAACTGATATTATCCAAAAACTGTTTTCTTTCATTTTACATTGATGAAAAGTTATTGTCTAGAAATATTGTACCGATATGTATTACATGTGTATATCATCTATCTTATGTCAGTTAAAAAAAATACTCCATTAAAAACAATTATTACATGTCTGGATTAAAATTCTCATCCTCAAAAGTGACATCAATGGGAAATTATTTTTCAGTATATCTTACTGTACTCTATGATTTTCAAACTTGTTTTTTGAATATTAGTTTCTTTACTTTTTCCTGTTCTTTGACTTAACAAATGTACGTATGACATTCTGGTTATCAAAATCTAAAAGTGCAGGACACTCCTCCATTATTCTGGTTAAGCTATTCACTCTTTCATTGTATGGAACTGTGCTGATTTGTTGTCATCATTTTTCACACTCATTTATAAGAGTTTTTTCAATAACATAAGGGATTGTCTGTAATTGTTACATGGCATGGCAACTCTCAACAACAATTAAATGATTCAGGTGAAATTTATGAGGGATTAAGGCATAGCTGCAAGTTAGTATTTCCATTTTGAGTGAAAGGATTTTGCTTTCCAGCAGTTGTACACCACTCACAAATTGCTTTTAATGTACAATCTGATGCCACATTTTTCATATGTGAGTACTGCTGCTCCCACTCAGGTCTCTAGTTCTCATGCTTGTTCTTCTGCCGCCATTTATTTCAGCCTCCTTCACTGTGGTCAAGGTGGAGGCAGCATTAAGTTTTCTTTGTTGTTCTCACTTATTTTCTCATTAGCCAGACAACAGCTGCAATGGCTAGGCTGAAGCCTATTTGAAAGGTCCAAGATCAAGCTTTTGCACTCCCTTGTCATGTCCATATTCCTGGATGCATGTGAGACATGGACCCCAACAGCAGAACTAGAAAGAACAATTCATGCCTTAGAGATGAGATGTTGTCAAAAGATCCTGAATATCTCATACTTAGACCATGTTTCTAATGAGGTGCACATTAGAATCCAAAGTGCAATTGGATCATATGAAGATCTGCTCACCATTGTAAAGAAACCTAAACTAAGATGGTATAGTCATGTCTCACGCTCATCTGGTCTGTCAAAGATAATCCTACAGGGAACAGTGAGAGGAAAGAGAAAATGAGGTCCACAGAAGAAGAGATGGGGAACAGTGAGAGAAAATGAGGCACACAGAAGAAGAGATGGGGAACAGTGAGAGAAAATGAGGCACACAGAAGAAGAGATGGGGAACAGTGAGAGAAAATGAGGCACACAGAAGAAGAGATGGGGAACAGTGAGAGAAAATGAGGCACACAGAAGAAGAGATGGGGAACAGTGAGAGAAAATGAGGCACACAGAAGAAGAGATGGGGAACAGTGAGAGAAAATGAGGCACACAGAAGAAGAGATGGGGAACAGTGAGAGAAAATGAGGCACACAGAAGAAGAGATGGGGAACAGTGAGAGAAAATGAGGCACACAGAAGAAGAGATGGGGAACAGTGAGAGAAAATGAGGCACACAGAAGAAGAGATGGGGAACAGTGAGAGAAAATGAGGCACACAGAAGAAGAGATGGGGAACAGTGAGAGAAAATGAGGCATACAGAAGAAGAGATCGAAAGAGAACATCAGAGTATACAGATATTGACTTCACAAAGTCCCAAAGAGCAGTGGAGAACAGGGCAAAATGTAGAGAGGTTCTCGCAAAGTCATTAGTGGCACCTCTACAACCAGACATGTTATGGGAGAAATGATGAATGATGATGTTCTCACTTTTATCTAATTTTTATTTTTAGCTTTATTATCATTTTCATTGCATATCTGTTTCTTGAAAACTCAAAAACAAATTTTTGCAAGATCATTTTTTTCAAGTTAAAGTACTTTTCTGCACTTGTTTAAAAAGTCTCTGCTGATACTGTTTTGGCCTAGTCTAAATAACACATACTGAATAATAATTATTATTATTATTATTATTATTATTATTATTATTATTGATTTGTTCAGCTGAATCTCTCAAAAAGCTTTTGTTCCTTTTATTATTTATATGCATGTCATCACCAATGTAAATAATGAAAAAATAACAAAGGACATTGTTAATTTGCCGAACAATCACATGTGCTTACGTGCTTACATACACATTTAATAGAATATCCATTTCTTTTAAGTTATCACATCAGAGGAGAATTAACTGCTAATCATACTGGATTCTTCCCTGTTACCTGAATCTAGCCATTTGCCTTTCCGCAGATTGAGTATGGATGACCAAAACTATAAAAGGCAGAGTGTCATGGGGAAAAATGAAGGAAAGTAACAGTAAATATAAATGATATGAATAAAAGCTGTTTAAAGTCAAGTGTAGAAGGAAAACTGAAGGACAATGGCTGATTAAAAGCTAAAAAGTACAACAAAAGCCAGACATTATTTTCACTGAGCCATTTCAGTATTATACAGTATTTGCATCATGATTTACTGGTAGGGTTAAAGATTGTTTTCATGCAACTAAGGAG
>JAECUM010072732.1:0-17034 GCA_016617855.1 Megalonaias nervosa | reverse complement strand
AAATGTTGGACCATGGTGATGACACTGCTGGTTCTCTGATAATCGCCAATAGTAAACAGATAGGTACCAAACGGTCAATGAATACTCAAGCTGTAGACATACTAAGGATTTGTAGCACCTTGATTTTACTCGTTCAGGGCATGTGGACAGGTTTCTGCAAAGGAACATTGTGCTGTTGTTGGTCTTCTTTGTAACAATGTCAATGTGGCTGTTCCATGATAAGGTGCTATTAATGGTGACTCCCAAATATTTGGCCTTGGATGTCATCATCATTTCTTGACCATGGATGGAATTTATGTTTGGGATGATCTATTTCTTGCTGGTAGTTTGGATGACCTCACACTTGTCAGGATTGGACTCCATTAGTCAGTACTTTTCCCATTATTGTAGGTAGTCTAGGTCTGCTTGTAATAGTTCTGCATCCTGGTTTGAGTTGTGTACTCTGTACAGCAAGCTGTCTTCAGCAAAAAGGCTAGCTTGGAAATTGACTCTTAATGGCAAGTCATTGAGGTAGATCAAGAACAGTAGAGGACCATGACCATTCCTTGTGATACACCTGAATGGACAGGGGCAGATGAAGATGACTGGTCTTCAAGCAGAACCTGTTTGTTTCTTACAGTTTAAAACTGTTTACCCACTCAAGGGTCTTGCTTCAGACACCACAGTGATGAAGCCTGGCTGCAAGGCACCTACGAGGGATTTTATCAGATGCTTTGCTGAAGTCGAGCAGGATCACAACTATCTGTTGCTTGTTGTTTAGACCATCTGCTTGATCCTGGAGTGTGATTATAAGCTGGCTCTCACATGATCTCATCTTTCTGAAGCCATGTTGTCTCTCAGATAGAATGATTTTGCTTTCAAAGAACTTCATCAGGTTTCTATGGATGATGTTTTCTTTGACTTTGCAGCAAATTGATTTCAGGGAAACTGGCCTTTAGTTGGAGGCTTTGCTATTGTCACCCTTTTTTGAACAATGGAGTGACTTATGCTCCTTTCCAGTCATCTACTGTCTGGCTCTGCTCTAATGAGGCTTGGAATAGGAAAGTTAGGGCTGTAGATATTAAAGGTGCCATCTCTTTCAGGAATCTTGGTGAAATCTGGTCAGGACCAGTCACTTTATGTGGATTAAGGTCTTGGAGGAGTTTGATTACCCATTTCTCATGAATCTGGAACATAGGAGAAGACAGTGAGCTGCTGTTACTGAGATCAGGCATGCTTGTTTTGTCTTCAGCTGTGAAGACTGATGAAAACTGGACGTTCAGGATTTCTGACCTTTCATATGCAAGGGAATGGATTATGCCATCCTTCTTCAATGGGGAGACCCTGAAACTATAACATTTCTTTTTTTTCATGAAATTGACAGCATTAACTTTTGACAGGAAACATCTTGGTATCAAGGCCATTGAAACTTTTGCAAAAGATGCAGATCTGCAATTAAATATGGCCGTTATTTCTGACATTAGAGAAACCTTTGAATGATTTGTCAACAACTGCTCAATAGAATTTGATACAGTTTGACAAAAGACATCTTGACTCAAAATGCATTTGAATTTTATTTACAAATAGTACTAATCTACCATCAGATATGGTTTCAAATTGTTAAGAAACCTTCAAACAACTTGATTTTATAACAGTCAACATGATATTTAGAAGTTTGACAGATTTTCTTCGCAACTGCTGTGACTCACCTTAGCTTGTTGGTAAATGTGATTCAGACTCAGTGGGGCTTGTGTTACCTCCTTGCCATTCAAGTTGGATTTGGTGTTTTTTCATTGGATCATTTATTCATATGTTCATGTATTTACTTTTTCATTTGTTCATAACTTCCTATCTTGGATCCAGTTTCACCTACACTTTAGAAAATTGGCATATAAATGCATCATATAAAGAATAACTCAAACAGCCCAAAACTAGGTCATTGTGATGTAAGATTCAATTTTGAATTACTTATGTGCATTCAATTTTTCATTTGCAATACACCTTATATTTAGGATCCTATTTTACAGAGCACCAGTTTTCCATCAAGATGCTACTTTCAACAGTGTTTTCCTTGCTGCATACTTTGGCATGATAATGGGTGATTTCGGAATACCTGTTGAAGCAATACAGAATGCTATTGTTGCCAATTGGACTACAGTACAAGGAACAAAGAATTATAATCTTTGCAACATGATACATAAATACAATGCATCTAATATCCTTAGTGTTGGAGTTTGTAAGTATTTAACTTAACTGTTCCATTTTTAGCTCATCTGGCCATAGGCCTTGTGAGCTTATGATATGGTAATCTATCAACATTTGCAAGATCTGTGCATGTTAATATGGTGATCTTACCACTGATTGGCTGAGCTTGTTATTATTCAGGATGTCATATTTTTTATCTGATATTGAATAAATTTGAAATGTTTACCTATATCATGCAGATATCAGACCAGTTTGTTAGTGAGTGAGATACACATACATTGATGAGGTGATCTTGCATCTGATAGGTTGAGCTCATTTCCACTCCTGAAGCCATATTTCAGGAGAGATTTTGCTAAACTTGGAATATAGGTTTACATGTCAAGATCTTGAATAAATTAGATAATGAACAAGATCCACACATATTATTGACATGATCTTGCTTCTAATTGACAGAACTTGTTAAGGTACTTATTTTGAGTACAATCGGCAAGTATACTTAAATCAAGATATCCAAAAAATTTTATTAAGATCTATGGATATTAATGAAATTCAGCACAGATAGATCTGAAATCATATGCAATTTAAAATTCTTTATTGCTTTTGAAATACTTGTTCTTTATTTCTAAATTAATGCAAAGCAAGGGACACAAACCATGATGCAGACTACTGACAGGTTTGGGTCACAGATTTCTTCCACATGCAGAAATCATGAAAACATATAAGAAATAAATCATGGAATACAAGATACATACATTTCATTAGAACAGTTTATGAAAATTAGGAAAATAATGCACCTTAGTGGTTGAAAGAAATACAAGTAAAAAATACAAATATTATTAGAGAAAATGTAAAACTTTATATGCCTGCAGGCTAGCATAAACTATGTGCAGGGTTATAATTAAGAATTAGAATTTCTTTACACATTTATAGCTCTTTGTGTTTTTCTAATTCTGATTTTGATCCAATAGGAACATATTTATTACAAAATCATCTGTTAGTTTTTAAATCTTATAGCAGAATATTATTTCTAAAAACTTTGCCACATTTTAAATTCTGAAATATTTTGAAGCAAATTTGACATATTTGGTGAAATAGAGCTTGACTATTGCTAGCATTGCTATGGTAATTTGTATAAACATCAGTGATTGAGTGTATGAAGATACAGTTATCGAGCTTATACTTTTAACAAGTCTCTATGAAATCTGACACATGACCCATAATTTATTTGAACAAATTTGACTAGGGACAGAATGTTTGCACAATGTATGGGGTTTCACTGTGTGAGTGAAAGATGGCACATTAAAATTACTATATATTTAACTGACACACTGAAATAAATTTAGAATTTTCATTGAAAAAATGAATAAGGTTCATCTTTTATCACTGCTAGTATTTTAGAAATGTGTGCTGTTACCATGGCAAACAATGTTATACACTATTTCTACATGTTGTTTTATATCAGAGAACTTGCATATTTAAATGATACAATAATACATTTAATCCTATTGTTTGAATCACTTTTAATAGTCATAAAATCAACCCTCAGAGGCAGATGTGCAATGTATGCTCTATGTATCTAGTGGCTATGTTGTATTACTTTTTCGTGAAAAGAACAAAATTCTTTTCCTAATTCTGACTTTGATCCAATAGGAACATATTTATTATAAAATCATCTGTTTTCACACAAAAGAACTAAAATGAAGCACAGTTGCTTGAAAATTTCATATTAGTTGGTTCTTTTTATACTGTTACGTATATGTAATTAAATTGCTTGTGTGTTAGTTTTAAAATTCTTTTTATTTTATTTTTGTTTCATTACATTTTATTGTAATGATTATTAAAAGGATTCAAATTTCTTTTTCAGTAGTTAGATATTTTCTTTTACTGAATGTTATTTATTTAAGACGTAAAAGTGTTACATGAGAATTATTTTTAGTTAACCTAGTTCGTCTTGGGCTGGCAAGAACTTAAACATGCAGTTAAAATGATTGGTCAGTATCAGGGCCATACTTTCCTTGCGTGATCACCATGTGTAAGCAACGTTTATTTATGATTGGTTTTTAAGTGGGGTTACACTGGCGTACGTGATGGATTTCTTGTAGTAAGAGACCACATGACCCATCTCGCGAGACTTGAAATGATGTTTTGGGGGTTTAAATACGCATTCTTAATATTCTTCTGGCAGAGTCGTTTTAACATCTTGAGGGAATAAGGTGTTATTTTTATTTGTTGCCAGATTGTTCGTTTTTTCATCTGATTTTTCGGATTTAATAATTTGTTCTCCTGGAAACTCAACAAGTTGACTTTCTTATAAAAAATTTTGAAAGATATTCATGGAAATTTATTCTGGAATTATTCGAAAACAAAAACTGTGATTCAATTGAGGAATTGCTGATACTCGTACATTGGACCACATCTGACGTCATTGCCTTCCATATTTGTACGTCGTCGAGATTTGAACCTGGATTCTAATAGAATTATTTAGTGATAGGACTTGTGTTTTCATTCTTAGGATCAAATTTTGGATTATATTCACAAACTGTAAGTCCTATTTACCAATTTTTACATTGTTTTCCAGGGAAATAAATTATTTTATTAAAATATACAAAGCTTGTTGACTTCACTCTTTTCTTCTGTTACATTTGTACGAGACTACACGTAACAATACTAACATCAATGTTTTAATTTTTAAACATTTTTTGAAGGCTTATTAAAGCAGTTATGTACTAGGAAAAATACATTTGAAAGTTTTCTATGATGTATTTCAACATTTTACATTAAAAAATGAATCTTGCTTCCACTCTATTCAACAACTGAAACAATTTAATCAATTTTATATACAAATTAAAATCTGACTGCCAAGAAATGCTCCCACAGATAATGAATTAGTAAATAATCTTTAATTAAGATGGCTTAAACATTCTTTTTTCAAGGCAAGGAAGTGTAATAACATGCTGTTTCTTAAGCACATCTCTTTGATTTACTTAATTTTAAAGAAATTGAGTTGTTCCACTTAGCAGCAGGCAGGGTGAACCCTACAACTTTGTACAGACCGTTATTTTACAAAAATAAAGGTTCCTACAGAGGCTGAAAAATAAGGTCAATAACGCTAAACCGAACCTCCTAACTTTTATTATTACCGTATAGTTTGAAAAACGAATAATAAATCGTTTGGGTTAGCTCATTTTTGTTATTTTATTTTTGATTTTTTTGTTTTTTCTGTTATAATGCGTTTATTTTACTCGCCGGGTCACTTAATTTTTGTCGGCCACCCTGCCTGCTGCTATAATTAAACAGCCAGTATAAATATTATTAATAATGGTCGTTATAGGCGAACCACATTCAGCTAGATTAGCACGAGAGCGACTAGAAGCAATTAGAAAATATTTACCTGTTCGTGATGCTGTCAAACGACAATTACAAGAACGTCAGGAATCTCATGTTGAATTTGAAGAGGATACAAAACAATTATTTAAACCTATTACAGAGACAACTAAACCTTTTCTTCCTGTTTTAGAGAAAACCGCTGAGGCAACTGGAAAAATAGCAGAAAGAACTAAGAAAACAAAAAAGATTCTACGAGAACTTCCAGCTGAAATAGCTGCGGCTCAACCACAATTACAAGAAGAAGTACAACAAGTACTCGAGGGTATTGACAAAGTTCGTGAGGAGGTCGGTGATGTAATGGATATTGTTACGCCAAAACAAAAACCAGCCCAATTAACCGAATATGGTCGTAGACTACTTAAAGAAAACGATGTTGCGGTCGCTGCAATAGGATATTCGCAACGTGGTAAATTATTAGATCCAGACACCGCTAATGTTCTTGAAAAAAATTGGGTTTCTTTTATATTTCGACAATCTCGCGGTATATCTAGAATCACTAATAAATATAAGAATGATTTTGAAACTTTTATGAGACAAGTCGAAAAAGCTAAAGAAGGTCCATTATTTGGAGATATATCATCACAACAACCAGATCCTCAAACAATATCGGAATCACAACCACAAACTCCATCACCATTAAAGTACAAACCTGGAGAAACTCCATTATCGCAACTAAGTGGATTTATAAAACCATTAAAATTGTCACCACCACCACAACAACCATCTCCATCACCATCACCACGTCCTGCAGGAATTACTCCTCTGAAAACTTCGGGGTTCAGTGGAATAGAATCGAGGAGGAGGAAAATGGAATTAGAAAAATTGACGGAGGAAGAAAAAGAATCTCCTACTGGAAAAGGTTTTTCTACTGGAGATGATTTTATTCTGTGCCCAAACAGCATTCTTGCTGATGTTGATCGACTAGAAATCCTCATCGGAGGAAAACGAGCTGGTAATAATTCTCCAGAAATAATTAATGAAGCAGCTGATATTTGCAGACGGTTATTTACAGGCGGTATCATGGACTTTGATGTTTATCAGTCTCTTATTAATGAAATTGCCGATGACTACTATAGTGACTGAGTACGTAATTAAATACAATTACTATAATAAAATGATTGTACATAGTACTCAACGTGGACCAACCATGGTCAGGGTAATAAATTCACGATTACCCGTATACAAAACAACCTACGGAGATGGACTAGGTGATGTTGTTCAGGGTCTATTTAGAAGGATAGCCCCAAAAGCAATACCGATCGCAAAGCAACTGGGAATGAAAGCTATTGATGTTGTTCATGAAAAAGGTATTGGTGCTGTTGGTAATCTCGCTGGTAAAGCATTTTCAGCGATCAAAGATAGGCTAGCACGATTAATACGACGAAAACCTCAACCACCAGTAAAATTACCTAGTACTGAAGTAATGCCTCCAAATGTCAGTAAAATAATAAATCAAGTTGCTAATCAAAAACTAGCAGAGTTGGCTAGTGTACCAATGTCAGAAATAGATAGAAATATAACCGCTAGTCTGATAGCGGGAAGTGGTCTTCGTGTTAGACGATAGCAAATATAATAAAGATGTTCAAACGTATATCTGATCCCGCATTCGACATGGACGCACCAGTACTCAAAGATGAGTCTGTGCGTGATTATCAATATTATTCTTATGACGCTCGAATTCCAGATCAGCGTGGACGAATTGAACTGCAAGTTCAGGATACAAGTAGATATTTCCTACCCGCTGAGGCGTTTATTGAGTTTGAAGGTGAAATTTTAAAAATGGATAATACTGCATATGGAGCCAATGACATTTTTAGTTTTGTTAATAATGGTATTATGGCGTTATTTGACAGCGCTACGTATGATTGACGGGAAAAAATATTGAATCAATCCAGAAAGACGTTGATGTTGCAACAACAATATTGGGTCTTGCTAGATACAGCGACGATTATTCAAGATCAGCTGGTCCATCTATGATGTTTGCAAAGGATACAACTGATTACCCTAACAACATACAATATAATATAAGACGACCTAGAAACAACGCCAACAACGCTGACGCTGATGTGTGGCCGGTGGTTCATGGTGTTAATCCAGAATTTAATTTAGGGTTTACAGTACGTCGATCAATGTTGAAAGGTAATAGGAGATTTTCATGTGTAATTCCACTTTCACACATATTTGGATTTTGCAGAAATGTCAGAAAAGTTATTTTCGGAGCTAAACATACTGTTGTACTCGTACGAAAGGCTACGGACGATGATGCAATATGGCACCCCGCTGGTGTTGATCCTGCTGCAACTGCTGCACTTCATGGTAAAGTAGTATTAACCAAGCTTTCATTATGGATGCCGGTGATGACTCCATCAATATCTGAAGAAGATCGGTTACTTGCTTTTATGAATCAAGGTGGTAAATCAGCGTTATCATGGTTGACAATGACCACAGATGCTGTTCAGAGTAATATTGATGGTTTATTTACGTGGCAGATAGCATCACAACAAGGTGTTTCTGCACCACGGCATATTTTTATTGCATTACAGAATAATGCACGAGTAAATAATCAACTACGTAGTATTATGATATTTGATAATCTTGGTGTTTCCGAGGTTTCGTTAAGGATAAATGGGCATCAAGAACCATCTGAAGATATTTTATTGAATTTTAATCAAAATCATGTAGCACGTGTATATCATCGTCTGATGACGTTCATGGGACGTGATCAAAATATTGATACTGGTTTACAAATATCACAATTGGATTTTACAACCTTATATCCAATTTATTACTTTTCGCTCGAACATTTAGATTTAACCAGACAGTCAGTAGTTGATATACATTTTCGAGCTCGCTTGCTGAAGCCAGTAGGAGCAGTAGGACCACCAGTAGTAGAAGGTATTGACAATTACAGAGCAATTGCTGTCATACTCAGTGATAAATCGATGTTACTTGAAGGTGCTGGTGGACGAATGAGAGTAGTTGATGCGCCAGTAGAAAACATGTAATTAGATCGTTTATGAATATTATAATGTCGTATAATCACGTTAGTGTTAGTCTGACTCCTGGTCAGATTAAAAGGATACAATCAGCATAAAAAATAACTGTGGATTAAAAATATTGCTAAAGAAAGATCAGATGAGGGGTTCAAATAAATTATCTCTTACAGAACGTCAGCTCGGGTATTTCAATGAATCTAAAAAATCAATTAAAGGTATAAAACTTAATCTTTCTGCGGGTGCCATTAAAGATATAATTAAGACGGGTGGTATATTTCCACTTCTTGCTGCTATACCAGCATTAATAGCCGCTGCAGCCCCAGCTGTTGCAAAAGCAGCTGCATTAGGCGCTGTTGGAACCGCTGCTGGAATGGCATTAAAGAAAGCAACAGGAAAGGGAATCAAAAAAAAAAAGGGAAGGGGTCTAAGATTACCAGGGACTCCACATTCATGGTACGGAAAAGGCCTAAGATTACCAGGGACAGTTTACTGATATCTCCTATGTCCAATTTTGATTTACTAGATGCTGCTAAAAAATTAAAAATAAAATATTTTAGAGGAGTTTTTATGCGTGATCAATTACCAAAACAACCAAACAATATTGAAACCGGTATTATTAATCTCGATGAAAACTCTGGTCCAAGCACGCATTGGGTCGCTTATGCAATTGATCCACGTGGAATTATTTATTTTGATTCATATGGACTAGCTCCACCAAAAGAATTCTTAAAGTATATTAGCGGCTATCAAAGTACTCCAATACGGTATTCAACGTTACCAACACAAACATTAACTGATCCACCAATATGTGGTCGAGAAGTACTTAACGTACTTGATGCTATATCAAAATCAACAAAACCACCTCACAAAGTTGTACATAAATATACTACGACGTCACATTTAAACAGACATTAGTAAATATAATGGTGGACATTTACGGAAGATCTTCTCGTGGTAAAGCTCATCAGCAAGCTGATTTATCTAAATACGCAACTCTCGATCAGCTCAGAAATGAGATTGATGATTTATTAAACATAACCAGGGTGGATCAAAACGAAGTAGTTGTTTTTCAGGATAAGGAAGGACGATTAAAAACTAGTAATATACAACTGCCAGATGTACTTATACGAGTTCCTAATGCTGTTGTTAATAATATAGTTACTTTTACTGATCAGGGTAAAATACAAGATTCCGGTACGTCAGTCAGCGATTATATTAAGAAAGATGGTGATTCATTTACAGGTAACATTATTATGAATCAAAATAAAATTATAGGTCTTGGAAACCCAACCGCAGATACAGACGCCGCAACAAGGAAATATGTCGACGATCAAGAATCTAAATACGTATTGGTCAACGGCGGTATAATGCGTGCATTTCTCAACATGAATAATAATGGTATTAATAATCTTAGGACACCAGAATATGATTTTGATGCTGCAACGAAAAAGTATGTTGATGATAAGGAAATTCCTATAACAACTTCGCTAGCTACAATCAATGACGAAGTGACTACACTAAATAATACTTTTTCCAGACATGTAGAAACGTTCTTAAATTTTCGTAGAAATGTAAACAAACCCATTAAAGATTTTTTTGGGGAACAACCAACCGTTGACATAAAACTCTCCGACGTTGACATGAAACTCAATGATATTGTCAGTGGAATACCTAATATTGTTCAAAAAACTAATCTGATTAAAATTCCACATGGACAAATTAAAAATATCGTGTACACAGTAGCATCAGGATCATCAACATGGACACCACAAAATAACACACTCGAACATACCGTAGAAGTAACTAGGTTATACAGGTTATCTATGTACGGTTCGGAAATTACTGCGGCAACTTCATTATCACCAAATGTATATCATAATCCTCTATTGGTGATGCTAACCAAGAATATGAAAGAAATCTTTACGCTGATATCAACGGAAATACCTCCGAGACGTTACTGGTGGTTTCTGGAATTCGTAACTGAAACTTAATTAAATGACGTTGTTAGTATAATGGATCAAACTCAGTCTCGCATTGACGTTCAACGTTACAGATGCAATCAGGTATGTGAGCGTCTCACTAAACTAAATAATTTTATCGACTATTATAACACGAAAATAAAAAAAATACAAAAGGCGTATAGTTGTTATTGATGTAGTTGTTTACTCGGTTTCTGCTGTTATTGCTGGAACAGGATTATTATTATCAACATTGACGATGACAGCACCTACTGTTATAACCATTATTGTTTCAGCATCAACGACTATTGCAGGAGTTCTCGGTATTATAGCCAAAAAGATAGATACCTGTACAAATGCTAAATTGCACGATTATATGATTAAATTACATACAGTGGCAGAGGCATGCTCTAAACTATCTTTGTACGTTTCTTCGTGTATCAGTGATGGTGAAATATCCGATACTGAATTCGCGATGATGATGAAAACCTATGATGACGCTTTTAAGGTGATCGCTAATGATTTTAATGAATTAAATAATAATGATAATAATAATGACAGACAGGGAGTTACTTCAGCAGATCGTCACTAATACAACTCCGTCAAAAACTGCTATGATATCGTTAAGTTCGACCAATCCTGAGTTTAGTGTCAATTTTCCAACATCAATTCCTGCAAAAGAAATAGCATTAGCACAATTGCGAGTTTATTATAGCTGGCCCAATATTAGATCAAAACCATTTGGTGGACTACAGCCAAATAATTCATTAGTATTCGCCAATAAGAATAAGCCTGATGGAACTCCTGATTGGCAAGTAGTTGCTATTCCAACGGGCAGTTATCAAATAGAACAGATTAATGATGAGTTCCAACGCAGAATTAAATCTATTACAGGAAAAGAATCAAAAATAGCAATTACTGTCTACGAACCGACATTATCAGCGGTTATTGAAATAAATTCCCCTGATTACTCTGTAGATATTTATCAAAGTTCGATTAGATCAGTATTAGGATGGCCTGAAGACCCACCGGTTTATCAAGGACCACCAGAACCGCAACGATCTGATTTCGTCGTAGATGTTGAAAAATTTATAAAATTTCCAGAATATCGAACAGAAAAAAATGCTTATCCATGGCGACGATATTTTGGTGATGGAGTTATACATTATATTGATAAAACAGAAACCCATTTTACAAAAATAGTTGATGGTAAAAAAGGTAAAATAATAGTACTTGATGTTGATGAAATAAATTCATATGCTAGTACAATTAAATCTGAACACGGACGTGTACTTAACGATCTAAGAAATTTATTTTCCAGCATTAATGTTTCGTACAGCGAAGATTTAAAAAATCAAATAATTGAAGCAATACAACATTTGAATCAAGTTGCTTCAGACCTAGAGTTCATGAATAATATTATTGTTAACAGAGAAAAAAGATTAGTGAACATAGCAGCAGATAAACGCTATAGAGCGTTGTATATAGTTAATGAAGACGGTCCATCTCAGAGTGTTAGACTAAATATTCTGTTCACAACAGTATTTCTAAAACATTTCGGAATTACGCGAGAACAATTATCAACATTTATAATTCCTGGATTCAACTCTGAAGAGCTAAAGAAGTCAGTTAATGATCTTATTGATGAACACTTTAAAAGAATATGTGATTCATGGAAAAAATTAATACCTACACCAACTATTCTTAAATATAATAATGATCCACATGGTGGAGGCCGCCATATCTCACCTGGTATTGTTAATATAACATCTACGATCGCGGTCAATCTAGTATGTGACGTAATTGATGATAGTTATCAAGTAGATCTTTCAAAGTCTAACCAGGCCCAACAGGGGTATATACTATATACATTCAGTCCTAAAGATCCACCCGGGTGGTTAATTGTATCTGAGCCAATTAATCCAGTTTATCTACGTGTACATAATCCATTATTATCAAGAATAAATTTCAAACTTACTGACCAGGCAGGAAAAATTTGGATCTAAGACAAGAGTCTCTTAATATTAATTTGTATATACGCTCGTAGAACGTCTGAGTAAATAATCAGGAGCAAAAAAATAATCTGATTAGTAAATATTTTAATAATAATCAATTCCTATGATTAAAGCAATTGTATATATAATAAAGCGAGATAACTCGGCTATCTCTCTGCGGAGTAAATTAAACGATTATTTCCCCTACTGCTACGTCGTTACCTGTACAAACCCAGTTGTATATACGTGTATAGCGTATTAGTCCGTCTGTCTGTTACCTTAACGAACTATAACTCATACGTGCAATTATTTTATGAATTTTGAAAAATTGAAGAACAGTTCTACATTTCTATTAGTAATACAAGTTCTGTGAGACAGCGCAAATATTTTATATATATATATATATATACTTAAATTTAACTGTATTATTGATAAGAGAGCGATGGCCGAAGTGGTAAGACGGTTGGACGTAGATCGAAGTTGTGCAGACTCTCGTGTGTTCGAGTCTCCAAAAATGCTAAAGGTGTTTTACCTTGCATTTGGCGACGGATGCTATTTAATTGGGGGGTACGAAACCCAACAGAAAAATAATACAACTTTCCCACCATGTAACCACGTGGTGGGTGCAATTTTGCACTCCCCGGGGTTTATATGGGGGGAGAGTTGTATAAAATCTGTTGGACGTAGATAAATCCCCCCTTTGTATTCCGTCCATAGTTAAGTTTATGTTTGTGCCGTCTGCAAAAATCAAAATCATCACCATTTGTATATATTCATGTTCATACAATCATATATCATTAGGATAAGTTTATGTTTGTGCCGTCTGCAAAAATCAAAATCATCACCATTTGTATATATTCATCATACAATCATATGTCATTATAATTTATGTTTGTGCCGTCTGTATATAATCATAAGCATCTGTATATAATCATAAGCATCTGTATATAATCATACAATCATAATCATTTGTATATAATCATAAGCATCTGTATATAATCATAATCATCCTCAAAACAGTCCCCTGACCTTCTGATCCTGCTAGGATGTCATATGGCAACTTAGAGGTTCACGTAGGGTTATGGGGACTACATTTTTTTAAATAATTATTCAGAGACTGATATTATTTTTTATTTTAAAGAAATAATTATTATATAATGAACCAAGAAAACATTAATGATATTATTTCTGCTATTAAAAAATTAAAACATAACGGAATAAATCTATCTGATAATCTCAATCCTGAAAATATATTATGTGATTATGAAATATTAAAACAAAGAAAATTTGAAAATAAATACACATTACCATCCAATTATAAATTTGTAAAATTAATCTATCAGTCTATGTTAGAATCATTGGCAATGGTAAATGAAAAACAGGTAAAGCTATTTGCGCCTCTTGCACGTTCGATCGAAAATATCAGATCCGAACTGTCTCGTGAATATGAGAAAAAGAAGATCGTGGATAATCGTGTAATGCAATTAAGAAAGATTATGTTATTTGATTCTGTCAAAAGTGAAAGTGACACTGAGAGCAGCGACGGTGAGGGTACCCCTGGTAAAATATAAAGTCGAACTATATACAATTTATTAAGAGTACAGAGTTAGATATATTCAAATATAATCAGCTGATCGTATTTGAATGAATATGCTGATTTGTATGTTTTATTCGCGACATTTTGTACCGAACTCGGTACAATATTAAAATGTTTTGCAGCCGCATTAATTGAGGGAAAAATTATTTCTTGTACTATTTCTGTATTTATGGATTTAATAGATCTTCTTGCAAACTTTTTACATTTTCCAGTATTTCCACGTGCAGTATTCTGACTCTGTGTAATAACTTGCAGGTTAGATAACCGATTATTCTGGGGATTTCCATCAATGTGATCAACTACAAGTCCATCTTTGATCAATCCAAAATGACATTCGAATACGAATCTACTTGATAAGTATTTTTTTCCTTTAGCAACATTAAATCTAAAATAACCTTTAATTTCAACATTACCTACTGGTTTTTTCAATCTGCAGTTCCTGATTACACCATCTCGGGATGATTCATAATTCGTATATATTGGATGTTTCACAAATTCGTGTTTCTCATAGTACTCAATTTTCAATTTTCTTATAATATCATTGTCGATCATTTCATCATAAGTCTGATTTGTCTGAGTCATTTTTATATAATAATATTATTTGTCTAAGTCATTGTTTTGAAATCTGGTCAGATAATCTTCTACGGTTTTTATAGGAGATTTACCTGACGATGTATTATTTTTTTTGTCATAATATCGTTTTAATTCTCTGTATTTTTTTCCGCCACATTTTAGACATAATTGAGTTTTTCCTCTGACTCCAACACCGCATTGCACACATGGTATTGGTCCTGTACTTCCATTTTTGATACTTTGCATATGGTAGTAGCAGAATTCATTCACGCACGATTTATTACAAAGAGAAGTATATCCAATTTTGAGCCAAGCACATTTGTTTCTTGTTTCAATCATTTATATATATATATACTAAAATTTTAATTTAAATACTTGTCTTAATTATATGAACGAATTATCGGCAATTGAACCTCAGATATCCAGATTTGATCTTGATCGATTATCTGAGTACAAATTTAGTACTTTGATGCAAGATCTGGCATTGACGTATGAGGATGTAACCGAACGTATTCGTGAAGCAAAAAATGAATTTCGTAATAGTGGCGCTGCTCATGTATGGTCAACATTCAGAGTTGGAAATGTTACTAATATGATGAATGACGAACGAGGAAAAGTAATTATTAATCACCTTGATGATAAAAAATATTTTATTTTAATAAAATTTATTGTAAATACAGAAGAAGATATTTGGATTATTCGTGACAAGCGCGATCCAGTACGCATACAGTCAGGAAATAATATTATTCTCTTAAATAATAAATCTAAGCCCGGAATATTAACCGGTGTTGATAAGCTATATTATGAACATGCATATCCAGTTACTGCAGTTGTATATGCAATATATCCGCTTAATAATAAACCTGACGTCGGGGATCTAAAACCTATGAAACTGTCAGAGTCAAGAATAAACTGTGTAGCTGAACGAATTACAGAACATTTTACAAACGCGATACGTGGTAATGGTTTAACAGATTTACGACGTAAAAAAAGAAATACGTGGGCAGAATCAGTTAAAGATACTGGAGCAGCTATTAAAGATGTTGCTGATCTAGAAAAGAAATTAAGATTTCCAATAACAGTAAAGACGCTGACGGGAGAGATTTTATATAAATCAAAATACATAAAAAATGGAGCTCCTATAACAATCGTTGATCATGATTCGCATGCGTGGACCTCAGCAGTAACAATATTTCCACGAGATAGAGCGGTTAAATTTTATGATGGACATATATTTGATTTTATCAAAAATATCAGCAAAAGTGACCCTGTATCCGTTTGGTTATTTCAAAATTCAGAATATGATCATTGTACGATCAATTTGTACGGCCTAATGGTGATATTTACCGTACAGAATCTCTTAATGTAGAAATGGAAAATCTTGCGCTGAAATATACTTCAGATGATATCAAAGTTAGACAATTATTAAATAATTGTTTTACAGTTCCATCTGTAGCGGCTCATTTCGCTCAAGAGAAAAATTTATGGAAATCAACACGATCGGAATTTCTTGAAGACATTCATAAAAGCTGTGTAGAATATGGACACGGAGGATTATGGAATACTAAATATAAGTATAATGACGTTATATCCGTCGATATGGTAGCGTGTTATCCTGGAAGTTTTCTTGGATATGGAGAATGTTCTGAATACTTTAAGAGATTCGGACATCCATCACACGAGATGACCAGGATTGCGATAAACGGATATTTACCAGATTTTGATTTAACCGGATTTGCTCATGTAGAATCATTCGAATTTGCAGAAAATCTCCATCCGATTACTTATGCTTGGTTTGGAAGACATTTTTCAGAAAAAATGTTGGGTTCCAATAGTACTATTGCGATATATGCTTGATGTTGGAATTTTAACATTATTGAAGGTGAGTGAGGCGATTATATCGTATAGTCCACAGAAGCAAGTTTGGTTACCAGAACCAAATAGATTTAATATTGATGATACCAGGAAAGAATTTCCTAATCTTAATGAAGATGACATTATTAAAATTATTAATAATATATGTAAATGCAGAGACGAGCATGATGAAAAACTTGCAATAGATCTTGGTAGAATGATAATTTTTAAATTTACTCAAGGAGGAGCATATGATCATAAAAGACACTGTACAAGATTGATTATGGACGATGCTGAACTCGATTTTATAATAGCTGATACAAAAAAAAAAAATACATTTATAAATCGGAGTAATGCTTATTTGTCAGACGGAACCAAACTAGGTACAATTGTGAGTTATCTTGATGGTGACTCACCGCAGTTTACTCATTTAAGATCATCTATGTTGGCATATGTTTCTATAAATCTAATGTCTATGATAAATAGATTTC
>JAECUM010072729.1:0-13996 GCA_016617855.1 Megalonaias nervosa | reverse complement strand
GTATCAATGATATACCACGAGATGTATCAATTTTTCATTAAAAGGAAACGAAGCTTGCTGAGTTTCCTTTTAATGAAACATTTATACAACGAGTGGTATATCATTGATACAGCGTACATACTGTACATATATTTTATTTATATCACATACAAATACATATATTTGCCCTTTGAACGGAGTTCAGATTTACTACAGGCAGCTGTGTAATGACCGAGTGAATGAACTCTTCACATCCCCAAGTGTGTCCGCTACGAAATGTAGTTCTATGCCTTTTGTGGCTATTCACAATCACCTATGCATATTGATAAGTTGATTGTTTTCTTTTTTAGTTTCTATTTTTCTTCACATTGATTAAATGAATATAATACATAGTTATGATATAAACATGAAAGATGGTTTTAATGATAAAAGTAGAGCACTACAGAAACACCTGGTTAGCTAAGCCATTCACATGAACGCTGCTATTCACGTACCGACGCGTGGAAATTAATGTGGAATATAAACTAAGCGAAATGACGAACCAACAAGAGGTAATTAAAATATTTTAATATTTTTACAGTTGATCTAAGTCATTATTCTGCTCTAGTAACAGTACCACCAACAATAAACTCTCTCTGTGTCTCTCACTCTCTCTGTCTGTCTGTCTCTGTCTCTGTCTCTGTCTTTGTCTCTGTCTCTGTCTCTCTCTCTCTCTCTCTCTCTGGTTGGTTTGACTTTAAAACTCTGTCTCTGTCTCTATCTGTCTGTCTGTCTGTCTGTCTGTCTCTCTGTCTGTCACACACATCCTTTGGTCGGTTTGACTTAACTTTTACCATCATTCATAAGTCCAGAGATATTGTGGGATGACACAAACGAAAATCCTGTACGTTCGTCATTTTAGAGATATTAGCCCGTATCGTGCTACGATGGTCCAGAGAGAGAGAGAGAGAGAGAGAGAGAGAGAGAGAGAGAGAGAGAGAGAGAGAGAGAGAGAGAGAGAGAGAGACAGAGAGAGACAGAGACAGAGAGAGACAGAGACAGAGACAGAGAGAGACAGAGAGAGAGAGATAGACAGAGAGAGAGAGAGAGACAGACAGAGAGAAAGAGAGAGAGGGGGTGGGGTGGGGTCCTTTGAACATTTTCATATTTAACTAATAATAATCGATTTTTAGAAAATTATAGTATGTTTAAGAAACAACAAAACATAACATTAAATACATCACAGTATGTGTACCACGTAACTGAGGAATTTATAATGGTGACCTGGTTTGAACTTTGTATCATTGACAAATACTGTAGATAAATCCCAAGGAAAGTGCGCACGTATCGTTACGACGAACCATATTCTTGTAGGTTACCTGGTTTAATTTCTATTTCAAGGTTTCAATCCAGCCCAAATTCATTTTCTCTCTCACTCCACATTTCTGCGTAGTTTGTCCGTTATGCATGAGAGTGGAGGGGGAACAAAAATCAGAAAGGATTGTGATGAAAATGTGTACCATATTAAATTCATTCAGAAAACGAGGGTTATTAATACTTTTTATCGTTATTTTCATACGTCACTAATGATTAATATGTGAAAATTCATCATTGATCTAGAATCAACTGCAGACGGTCGCTATAATGTTTATGTGTGCGTATTAATGCGCCATGAGTAGTATAGGTATTTTGAGGTTCCTCTCTCAGAGACCCCCTACCCCTCCAAAACGTTATACGTTAAAATTTTTGTCAGCAGCCTTTTTTAGCTTAAAATGATGACTTTCATTTCTGACAAAATTTGTTTTGTTGGGGTAGAGGGTCTCTGAGATAGAAACAACTCAACTATCAATACTACCATTACAGCCCTATACTATAAAGTTTAGACAAAATTTCATATTAAACAAATGAAATATTATATATAATGTCCTTCTGTCATTCAATCCGACATGTTGGATTTGATCTGACAAATAAATTTTGTAAGAGATTTAATTCGATTAGAGCAGCCTCAAGCTATACTGGTATAAAAACTAAAATAATAAGCGATTGTATTAAAAAAGTTGGATATCATATATCACCAAAATATGGGTCAGTATGGTTATTCGCGACTGAAAATGATATGAGAATAGTAGGTTGGGCAGATGATGTGATGACATTTATTGACAATATGGTTGATATTTTATTTGATAATGATATTACTAAAGCTGTATGTAAACAAGGTTCCACTATCCGGGATCCCCTACCCCTCCAAAACTTTCTATAGTAACATTTTGTCAAAAATATTTTCACTTACCTCTGTCCACGTAATCCTATAACAGAAAGGACCACGAATAAAATTCTAACTGTGTTTTATATATCGTTGTTTTGGGGAAATCTATTTCATGACCTTGATTTCAGTAGGCGTTTTAAGAAAAAACCATTAGAAATTCCTTATCTTTGACCTTGATTTGGAGTGAGCGTTATATTTTAGGAATATCTATTGCAAATTGACCTGATTTCGGCGTTATACTCTAAAAAATCCATTGGAAATCCCCTATTTTTAACCTGATTTTGGCGTCATTTTAGGAAATTCCCTGCCTTTAACCTTGATTTAGTTATTATGGGAATTTTGTATGGGCCTATGACAGTATAATCTCTGAGTAGGCTTTATAGAAATTCTGTTTGGACACTATAAAGGCAGTTAGAATTTTCCTTTGTGATCATTTCTGCTACAGGATTACGTGGACAGAAGTAAGTGTGAAAATATTTCAATTTCCAAGTACATTGGAGAAATCTATAGGATATATAAAACCCGCATTTCTGCCGAGTTAAAAGTCTATATTCGTGAACTGTTGCTAAGAGACACTAAAATAATCGATAAGTTTATGAATTCGCATGCTATATAATGCTGTCTAAAAATAATTTGAAGCTAAGTACATGTCTTGTTTTGAGTCAGAATAATATATAGTTACGTTTTCAGCTGCAATTGTGATATTTCCTTGATAGAACTTGGGTCTGTGCTGTGGAAAAGTTCGAGAACTGTTCATGGAACAACGCCGCAAAATGTCCACATCGGAACGACAACTGTCTGTATATACATCTGTCTGTATGTATGTCTGTCTGTCTATATGTCTGTCTGTATGTTATGCATAACATTAACTTAGTACAACAAACACGACAACTGTTTGTTGCTAAGCTAATGCTTGACGGAGTTGTCTCACTTAATCATCTGATATCATAGTCAAATCTGATCTATTTCCAAATCAAAATACAGTAAATTAACTCTGATATAAACAAAAATTTGAGATAAACTCACTGATTGTCATAGCCAAAAAAAAAAAATACAGTGTAAAAGCAACGTTAAAATCTAAATCACACACATATATGCTATGTTCGATTACTACAAAACTTAGCTGGAACAGTATTAAAACACAGATATAGTTATATTTCTTGACCAACGGATAGTATTTCCACACTCGCTATCAAGTAATATGTGCTATCATGATTATATAACGAGAATTTAACTCTACCAGATACTTTACGACGACACTCAAATAATTCTTTCATCGCTATCTTACTGAGAAGATACTTACTACCTTTCACGTAAACCTTCGACCTATCTAGGTCTATATTAATTTTTGTATACTGGTATTGGCTTATTGGATTATGTAAATTGTTATATTTTAATGCAAGCTCGTCTCGTAAACTTTCGAGATAACTAAAGTATTTGCTGTCATCTGATTTGATAAGGGAGAGTTTGATTCTGTCAAATTTACTCAAACAAATACCTGAAATTTCATCGTTAAATTCAAATGATAATTGTTGGTTATTAACCATTATTTTTTTTATTTTGCTATTAACTCCATCTGCTAATGTTAAATTTTCAAACATTATTTCTAATGTTTAGACAAAATTACTTGTATAATGTCCAAGCGTTAGTGTGTTAATTCCGTCACTGCAATATCTTTTATCATCAAAATTACTTAGTCCCCGTTTCATCATCGTATCAGTTTCAAGTTAATGATGATTTGTTCTGATAACATTTGTTTTGATAAAACTGAAGCTATTGTTTAGCGCTGCTTTAAAATCGTCAAAATTCATCATCTTTTTCACATATCCTCGAGGAATACCCTTTGCTTTTTTTGTAAGTTTATTGTCATCTAATATAACAGCATACATTTTGCTCTTTAGTCCAACAAATTCCCTAACTGGCATAAACATAAACTCATCTTTCATTTTACCAATAACTTTTTTATTCGAATTATCTTGAAATCCACTACATGCTGGATAATCGGATAAATCGAACAGATTTTTATTATTGTAAATATCTTCATAAACATCTTCACATTTTATATATAAACTAGCGAATCTGTATCAGTAAATAGCAACTCTGAATCTGGCCACTGATTTTTGGTAAAATTATAGTGAAAATCGTGCATTAGCCACTTCGATATATCAAGTACAGCTGCACCAACATAAATAGGTTTATTTAGCTTTAAATCTGTCTTTCGTCGTTGTGTTGCAACAAGATTTTCATTAAATATTTTCATACTAACAAAGCCATCATCATTAACTAATTTATTTCTGCGACTTATATCATTAACAATTTCTATCGAGACTCTCTTGCGAATATTTTCCATCGTCTTACCGAACACCGAGTTGTTCATCAACTTGAAAAAGTTTTTCTCAAATTCGGTTTTAGCCACAGCACGACGTTTTGTATTTAAGTCAATGTAATTTGCCATCCACCTCGACTGATTAAACTTTAGCACGCGATGGACTTTTCTCAGAATTAGTCCAGCATCTACTGCTTGTTTTAAATTTTGTAATGCATAACGTAATTTCTTTTATTTAACAAATTTGGAACTAACTTATTAACAATCGAATTTTTTGCTGTTGTCGTTGCTCGTTGTTCAGGCGATAATAAACTATAATTAATCATCATTGACTCTGCGCAAAACGGATAATCGTTATGTAGATCATATAGCGAACTAGGATAATCTAGATTAACTTCAACAAAGTATGAAATATCGGAAAAATCGATATTAATTTTTCTAGGTAAATCTTTTTCAGTTTCTTTAAGAAATTGATCTGGAGTTATCCAATGAAATCCACTACACGGCATTGGTTCTGACATTGCATATTCATACAAATTATTGGCGTCCAGATAAATGATGTAACTCGACGGGAGATTTTTATCATAATTTTTTAAGTACTTGTTAATAGCAGCTGCATATTTCTTTGTTATAACGCTAATTCCGCCTCTGATACCTTTTTCAATAAAGTTAAACATATCGACATCTGTTAAGAGATCTAGTTCTATTTTACTCGTTTTTAGTAGAGCGTCCCAAGATAATCCTGGAGAGGAATAATACCAACAGGGGTCTAATCCATAATTGCTATAGCTTACTTGACGAAAACTCTCAAAAACATCTGCTAGCAATAATACATCTGTTTTCAAATATAGATCATGATAATCACCAAATGTTTTACAACTAAATTTATTCTAAATATCTTGTGCATATTTGTATTCGTCATCTGTGATATTTTCATTTTTGAGTTGAGAGTAAAATTTATCTTTGCCGGGCAGAGAAGTTTCATTAAATCTGCTCCAATCGTCGAGATACTCGTACGGAAATATACCTTTTTTTGTCAGATTGATATAGTTTTCACCGAAGCAACTTCGCAAATTATTAAAACTACTGCAACCTTTAACAAGCTCATCTAATGATGCTGCCATAAATTGCACTGTCAATAAAACGTAATTTACCGAGCGTCACCGACATATACTTTTCAAAATTATTTGGAATACATTTTATTACGTTATTTAATTTTAGTTTAGCTTTAATATTTTCATCACCAAAAGCTTCTACAGTGATATGACTGTCATAGCCACGAAAGTTATGTAAAACTACAGGAATAAAATCTGGAGCATGAAATTTTAAATTACAACTGTTATGAGCTGCTCCACGATATTGGCCGGTCAAATGACAATGATCTCGCACCTTATCACGGACTCCGTTAGAATCCACCAGCAACTTTTCACAAATATGACAATTAACTGCTTTATCAAAATCGAGTTGCTGTTTAGACGTTATTTTCATCGGAGCTGTTTTAAGTAATCTGTTAGAAATTTTATTAACTTCGTCTATTAAATTTTTTTAATAGCCATACGGCAGGATTTTCACCTCTATATAACTTTATCGGAGTTGAAAATTTATCTTTAGCGCAACAAACTACTTTATAAGCTACTCCGCAAGGAATATGTTGTTGTATTTTTCTAGTACTGGATTTATTCGGATTATTTTCTGCTCCAACCACAGGAACGAGTAGACACTCGAAATCAGCGTAAATAACAAAAGGAATATTTAGTTTATGATTATAATTTTTAAATTTTAATATTTTCTCTTTTTCGCTAGGCATACTTATTCTTTGAACATTGACACAGTATTTGAGATGCTTCTGCAGTCGTTCATCGCTAGAAAATCCGTGCAAACATCTATAGGAGAAATATTTTTTATTTTTATTTTTACTGTACTGTTTGCCAACTAGTCCGTTAAAGTTTTTTATCCAGCAATAATGTCCTCGATAAAATAATAAATTTATTGTATTTTGTGCAGCATTTTCTGAGATATATCTCGGGTAAATGTTTTCTCGCTCATCTAGTCCGAAAACATTTACTGAGATATTGTTTTGTTTTTCAAACTTTGGTATATAATTTTCTGCTACTGGAAAAGTTATTCCTAAAAAATTTAGTTCGTCTTTGTACGGAAAATACTTGTTAACGCGATCAGCATTTTTTCTTTTGGAAACATCGCAGAAAGAATAGACCATTGAAAACATTTGTCATCATCGTTTTTGACATTAATACAGCATTTTTGTTTTTAATTTTTTGAGGGAGATCGACGTAGCCAGCGCTATTAGCGCCGCTGCCGTGAAGTACGTTATATTTTGCTGAGTGAAATAAAACTTCTTTTATCATTTCAAATTTCCAACCTGATCCTGATGAAGTAAATTCTTCTAATTTTTTGTTTATTTCTTGATGTATTTCATCGGCGACCACGGCAATGTTTGTTCCAGTCAATATTTTTCTTGATTTTGCTGTTAAATATGGGTCTGAAATTTCGCTGTCAAAACTTTTTGTTTCAAAAATTATATCAAGTATATCTTCAACTGCGTGTAACTTTGATAAAATCGTATGATATTGGACTATAAGTTTGATACTTTTATGAGCCGCAAGTTCTCGAACTATAACAGGTTGTAAAAGATGAAATAAATTTGTGGAACTAAAATTTGCTAAAATTTTTTGATCATCACGTTTGTAACTGTTATCGTAACCAGAAAATGCTGAAGCAATTTTTTCTTTTCTGATTTGATAATGTTCTTTTTAGCAATATCTCGCAATTTTAACATTATATATATAATAATATTTTATATTTAATTGAATTTTTTAAAATTCCTAATTAGAGATATAAAAAACCTTATAGTATAATGACAGAAATTTTGAGATATATCAGAATGACAGCGGAAGAGCAAGAAACTTATCATGTTCACCCAATGTACAACTTATACGCTGCAAATGCACTTGGTTCTGTTATTAATATAAAATCTAAAAAATCTATCGGGAAACCAACACAGCTGGTATGTTAATTTCAGTAAAAGGCGATGATACAGAAAGAATTGAAATGTTTAGAAAAGATTTTATTTATACTTTGTTTTGCGGCGATATTCCAGAAGGACAACGAGTGTACAGAGCAAATGGCGCAGTTGCTGATGATAATATTGAAAATTTATCATTACAAAATGAATTTCAACCTCATCCAGTATTTGATTTATATGATACAAATGACCAAGGAATTATTAGACATAAAAAAAACTAAACAAATATTAGGAAATTTACATGATACTGGTTATTTACGAGTAGTGGTACGTGGTATAAAAACTAACCAAGTTAATTATATGTCACATCGTTTTGTCTTTGAAACTTTTAATGGACTAATACCTAATGGTCTAGTTGTTGATCATAAAAATGGTATTAAAACAGATAATCGTTTGGAAAATTTAGATGTGGTTACGCAAAAAGAAAATACTAGAAGAGGAATTGGTGGTGGGAATAATTTTAAAAATCCGGCTAAACAAATAATTTCAATAAATCTTGAAACTTATGAAGAAATAAAATTTAAATCAATAACAGCTGCTGCAAAATATCATGAAATTAATCCAAGTGTAGTAAAAGGAGTAGCTGATGGTGAAAGAAAATCAGCAACGTCAATGTTGACATTTGATAGATTTAGTTTTAAATACGATAATTAATAATATTTTCTATATCATTTTGAGTAAGACAATTATGACTAAATTCCATGACATCGTCGCGATTAAATCGTAACGTCATCATTTTATTTGTATCAAGTTTTATTTTATCTGCTGCTGTTAATAAAAAATTGTCAGAATCGCCTAATGTTATCATAACATCAACAAAATAAAAACTATGTCCCAACAAACAATTTCGAATTGCCTCAGCTAGTTCTTTGTGATTTAGTATATTAACTCGCTGATGATATTTTATTTCTCCGAACATCTTATTATTTATTAATTAGAGAAAAGATTATTATAATAATGAACTTAATTGAGAGACTGGCTAAACTAAATTCGGGAGATTTTGTTTCAGTTTCAAATTTTACATCAGAAAATATTACTAATGACAGATTTGCTGATTATACTGAAAAAGATATTTTGCATAACTATGACGACGACGAAGATGATGTTGTTGTTAGTAAAAAATATTTAAGAAGACCAACAACTGGGCGATATGATGTTAAGTACCATATCGCTAAAAAAATAATAAAATTTAATTTTACTGTTGCCGAGCATCAAATATTTTGGCAGCTTATAAAGCCCTTTTTAAACGTAAAAATAGCTGGACAACAAAGAAATATAAAATACGATTTTATTTTTGTTAAAATATTTAATTTAATGTCAATGGACGGTGCAAGAAAATTACATTTAATTTCTTTATGTAAACCAGTAAAAAGTAAATCAGTATTAATAAAATACGAAGAAATTTATAATAATATTATTTAGTCGATAAGATCGACCCAGTTGGTACCCAACTATTAAATTTATCGCTATACCCTCGCCATTTAATTAAACTTTTGTTGCCGCGCTTTTTAATAACTTTTTCAATAACAAATATATCTTGTTCAGTTTTCTGAAGTTCTTGCTCATAAAAACTGCCAGTTATAGGCTCACCTAATAAATCTTTTAATGAGTATGTAACTGGTATTGTTAAAAGTACGTTATCAACAACAAATACTTCTTCACTCCAGTTATGAGTATACCCTTTCTCAAATGTTTTTTTCGTCAAAGAAATTCTAACTTTATCACCAACTTTAAATTTGTGTCGTCGGTACATATTTTCGTTTGCTAATATTGGATTTGCAATCGCGTCGTTTGGCGACATTTTACTTTTGCCTAGCGAAATGGATCTATGTTTCGTGTTATTATACTCGTCAACAATGTTTTGTAAATTGTCAATATATTTACTCGTATTTTTAGCTGTCAAATATTTGTGGAATTTTTCGTTGAGCGTGCGATTAAATCTTTCAACGATGACGCTTTTTCCCTCATTTCCTGTAACATATTTTTTAATGTTATTTTGCTCCAAAAACTGTTCAAATTTTTTATTAAAAAATTCCGCTCCATGATCAGTCCAGATTCTATTTGGTTTTCTTTCTGTAGTTGTTATTATTTGTTTTAGCGCATCAGTCATCGATGTACCCGTTTTATCCGAAACGGGTATACTAAACGCGTATTTGCTAAAAACATCTACAGCATTAAAAAGATATCTCTTTGGAGCGCCATCAGCGCCAACGTTAAACTGGGCTAGATTTGAAACATCAACTAAGTCTATCGCCCAGATATCATCAACGGTATTTGCGACAACTTTACGTCGCGGAAACGTTTTTTTTAGGTCTGTGTAGCTCAGTTGCAAGATCATCATATAATTCTTTTTTACCGAGTCTAGACTCTCCGAGTAAGTCTTTACCGAGACCAAGTTTATATTTTGCTCCAATAAAACCCTGGACCAGCCTTCGGTCAACACGTTCTCGCATATTTACAGGTTTCATATCACGAAGTTTGTCTAACATTACTTTATCGCAGCTATGTTTATTTCGTTCGCTTTCTGGAAGATCAATATCTCTGTAGCAAGTATCATGGCGCATTGCTATTGCGTCAACTTGATTGTAAGGCTCTTGTCCTGGCAGCGGATTATCGTTTTCCTCAAGTTGTTTATCAAAAGGATTATAAGGTCCAGTATATTTATGGCCTGGCAATGTCCAACCGCCTTTTGGTTTCGGCAATTTTCCAATAAATTTATGTATATCTATACCTGTTCCAATTATTTCTCTGCTTTTGCATTTCTGACAATATGTAACAATTTTATTTTGCTCGAGACATAAATCTCTATCGCAGTCGCAGCCGCATGTCATTATTTATTTAGTCGTCTACTAAAATAATTTCAGGGTAACCCGCTCCGGACAACTTTGTTTTTGGTAAAAACATACTTTTTTTTTCTTCCACAGATTGCACAAATACTTTTCAGCATTATTCTATTATTTTTTGTTTTTTCTGTTTTTTCGTCTTTATTTTCTGTTTTAGTTTTATACTTAAGACAATATGTTGACACTGTATATCTAAGTTTAGATAAAATTTAATTCAATCTCATCATTAGCGTGAGAAGGTTGTTTGTCAAATTGCAAAATAAACTTTAAAAAATCTGGATTTTCGGTCATCTGTTTAATGAACATTACGCAATAATATCCACAAGCGGAAGTTCCAACTGGTTGAATTTGATTAGACGAATAATTTATTATTTTCGCAAGAGACTTTGTCTCTGGAGACTTCGTATTCTACTCATATATTTTTTTACTGCGTCACTTGGTGGAATTCCGAACGAGTCAAAATGATTGTTATCATAAACAGCTACCCAATGTGTGCCAGATCCGTCATTAAAATCTTGTATATTTATAACACACGAACCTGGCGTTGGTGGAATCGCCATAAGTTCATCTTTAGAATAAACTCCACTGAAATTTTTTACTTTTTGTAGTTTATCAAGTATATCAAAATTACTTAACGCAGACTTTATCTCCTTGTTCCTGGCAACATTAGTCCTCGTCCTACTCCTAACAGATTTGGCAATAGACTTCCCGCCAATCCTGCTAGTAACGGGGCTATTGGAATAAATCCCCCTTTTCGCCTCTGTCGTGTCTTTTTTTCGTCGTTGTCTTTCTTTTAGGCTTTATATTTATCCATCACATAAAATTGTTACCATCGATATTCATATGAAAATTTTCTTTATACCACTACCTTCAACTGCCTTTTTCGTTGCGCCAGATACTGCTCCAGACGCTGCTGCTAATCCTAATGTACCTAGCACTGGCAAAATTTTAGGTATTAACATTCTGGCCATTACAGATAATGCCGGACTAAAGAAACCGCCATGTTTTGCCATTGCAGTTATTTGTGCAGCACTTAAATTTAAAACAAAAGGTTTTTTGCGATCGTATTTATTCACTTGTTTTTTGGTTAACATTAATTTTGTTAAAGTACCTTTTGCGTTAGGGTTGACCTTTAATGATACTTGTCTTTTCTTTGCAACAGCAGCTGCTAATTTTTTAACTTGACCATCAGTCAAATATATTTCTTTTACAATATATTTTGTCATCTTATATAACGATTACAGATTAAACTTGGACTGACATTTTACCTCCGACAGAGTCAACTGTAACAAATCTATCGCTTATTACTAACGCATACACGTTTAACTGCGCTGCTGGAGCTGGAACTGCTCCTAGTGTCCAAGTAATTTCAATATCAGCTGTGCTGTCTACAGCTCGCTCGCTATGTTTACTAACATCAAAATAAAATATCGGATAAAGTGTACGAAATTCCTCTACTGATATATGAGATCCATCTCCAGCATCTTGATATTTTTGCATTGAGTCGAGTAAATATATGTACGGTCTAGTAATGTTTTTATTAGCGTCATCTGCAAAATTGCATTCTATCGCTCGTTCTGGATATTGCTTTGAATTTATTCTAGCGTATATTCGTCTAACATCAGCGCTATCAAATATCGCATTATTTTGTTGTTGGTTACCACGCCGCGCTTGTCTCTGAAATACAACAAATAATTGCCGTGGTTTTTGTTCACTCGGTGTCGTTGTAACTCGCCATGTGTAGTCGGTGGTATTCGGAATTGCTGTTTGATATATTTTATGTTGCTGAAAATAAATTCTGTTTGTGTGTTTTTGCAGCATATCATTTAATTCCGCCATTTTAGCGATAGACGGAGTTATTCTTGGCATCCATAGTGCAAGTTTGTTTATGATAAATTGTACATCGGCTCCACCTAACCTAAACAGGCAGTCGTTTTGTTCTGATCGATTTAAAATAAGTGTATTTTCAACTCCACGAAATACTTTATTATAGTCCCTGCAAAAGCCAAATATTGTACATAGTGGCAGCATCATTGTAATTTGACGTGATTCTGCTGCAAGTGCCTTTCTCTTAAAATAACCTTCATTGTAACGTACACTTTTAAAGCCTGCTATATTATTGTTAACTATAGCTAACATTGCATTTCCATCAGCTGCTGCATCTGATCGTGCTATACCAAGATTATCACAAGCAGCATTAAGTAAAACTCTTGTAGCGTTTACACCAGCGCCTGCAGCTGGTGCGGCTATACCCAGCGCAGGAGCATAAACAATAAGAAAATCTCTCACATTTGCAGCACTTCCATCAGCATTAACTCCAGCTGCAACTGCTACTCTTGGAATAAATTCTCTAGATGTTGCATTTCCAATTCCAGTATCTTTAAACCACATCATATTAGTTGCAGTTGACCTGGAATAGTCGTCGGAAAATGAAATAATATTTAAGATTGTACTTGCAACTTGTAAGTGATTTGAAATATCTTCGACAGGTTGATTGGCCAGCTGATATCGAACATCTTTAAATAAACACCAACCATCATTTATAAGAGCTACTTCTGCGTTAGCTGCAATTTCGGCAGGTGGAACAGCTACTGTCATAATCCGGCCACGAACTTCCAACATTGCTTTATGAGGAAGTAAAAATACGTCCTCGTCTCCAGTATTAAATGTTCTGACGCCAGCCTTATTAGGATCGTTAGAATTTTCATCAAGATATTCAACGTATTCGAATTCTGTTACTGTGTCGTCTGTGTCATAAGTTTCTGCTAAATCGAGATAATTTTTTACAGACATTCTTTTATTTATTAGGTTATACAAAATTATTTCGGTGTTGTTACTTCAGATATTAATGTTTGTATAATTTGATCTCCTCGTGGTAATAAAAGTTTTTTTGTTGTTGTTATCATTGCTCGTTGAGTTTCTTTTGTTGGTGCGATTTCTGAAATAACTTGTTTGATTGTCGGTATACCACGTTGTGGATCGCCTTTTATTTTATCAGTTATTTTTTGCCCAAAAGCAGTTCCAGCGGCAAATGCAGCTCCAGTTGCAAACGCTTTTGATGCGTCAAGTGCAATTGGTTCAACTTTATGAGCTATTCCTGGAGCATTTTCTATTATTTTAGCAAATATATTTCCCAAAAATCCTCCTACTATTTTTCTTCGATAAACTTTTTTTCTCTGTTTCATTATATCTGAGGTTGCATAATTTTACTTCCAAATCTTTCAGAAAATATGTTTACTGTTCACGTAGGTGTAAATAATAAGTAACAACTTCATTATTAAGATCTAACTGTCTTCCAGACTGATCTGTCAATTGCATATTTACTTCTGTTATTTGATTTTCAATGTTTAACGGATAATAAATAACTTGACGTGGACTAATTTGCATAAGAGATCCCGGCGGAACATCTGGTGAAAAACTGTATATTGTTTGTCCTTTACTACCTAGCTGAATAAGATCCAGATGCAATAAAGCAATTTACCAATATTGCGTTTACATCAGTTATATTTACTGGCAGTTGGCCGTCATACGTTTCGGGATTATCACGATTAAGAGCAGGA
>JAECUM010072727.1:0-14294 GCA_016617855.1 Megalonaias nervosa | reverse complement strand
ATTTGTAAATGGGCTGAGACATACTTCAGAATTTCATTATTACAATAAGGCCGTTAAAGTATTTTCACGTTCGGCTTGACATAACACACAACTATTATCTGTTTTCTCCTAGAAAGCACCACTAATGCAGGTGAAAATAGGATTATATTTGATATGTTAATTGAATCTTCGACTGATCAAAGCCGACACATTTAATCAAATATCAACAACATAGTACTTAAATATGCATTGAAATGTTAATGAAAAATAACCTCTTGATATACCAGCAATCAGAGCCGAGTTTTCACCTCCACGGAACTAAAGAGTTGTCGAGAAACCAACATGACCGAAATGATTAATCACGTTAAGCAAAATGCGTATAGTTATTATATCTCAATTATTTGTATTGAGCCGAACGTAATTTAAGTGGAACAAGAACTTTGACACCTTTTAAGTTCGACAGTTATTTGATGGAATTTGGCCAAAATAAGAAGAGATTTTAAAATGTATGACACCTTGACAGATTCTGTGTAGAGTAGCCACAAGTGTTCGTTCCATCTTTAAGGTCTACAGTTTCCTTACAACATTTTTGCTTTTCTTTTCCTCCAGATATCAAGAAGTAGAACGTGGTCTTTGAACTCGATTGCTTATGAAAGGACAATCTAAATCAAAGGTCATTGAACCCGAGTGCCTATGAAAGGGCATTCTTAATTTAAGGTCCTTGAACCCAAGGGCCTATAAAAGGGCATTCTGAATAAATGGTCTTACTTTTCTTTTCCTCCAGATATCAAGCAGCTGAACCTCGTCATTGATCAAAGATCCTTGAACCTGAGTGCCTATGAAAGGCCATTCTTAATAAAAAAAAACTGCGGACACTGGCATACTGCTGTCGGCAGTTGAACTGGTTCAGAAAGAGAACGCCTGGGATACATACACAAATGTATTTAAATTCTTCTATGCTCAAGTAATCGAAGTTGCGAAAGAAAACAAACAATCACAAAAGTGCGGACAGATACAACAACCTTAGCGGAGTTTGCGGTCACTTTGGAACTTATCGCTGTTTTGTGACTTTACTTTTTGCCTTACTTAGTAAATTGTTATTTTACGTAAATATAAAATGTGTATCCCTGTGCTTTCGTTTTGACATGGATCAACAAACTGGGTTATTTGTTTACAATATCCACACTGAGAATCCTAAACAATGAATATACCTTTATCGTTAGCCACTCCATCCCCACTCATTGTCATTATCGTCGTGATAAACCTTTCATTGACTATTTTGACTGTTTAAGCAGTTTCTTTTGTAAAAAATATCATTTGGTTTCCTTGACATCTTCGGTTTTGTGTGGTTGTATATGGCGGTGTAAGTTTTGTTGAGATATTGATTTCTTTATGTCATATGAGTCGTTTCTGTATAATCAGTGTCTTGTATGTCGTAATAATGAGTGCATGAGTCCGCCAACTGTGCAAATCTCTCCGGAGTAAATAAAATCCAGAAAGTGGCCTTGCGCTGAAAGTAATTCCTTCTCATAACATGTCTCAATTTTGTATGGAAGTTTCAATGGGGCATTACATAATTACTATCGATTCATGATTGTACCAAGTGTGGAGGATGAGATGGAGTTGGCGATATCAGATATGTTGCCGGTGATATGTCATGGGCCATAAATGGTATAATTAGGCAGATTTTGGCGGCTGTGGGTGCAGTACATGGAGGAGAGGATGCGATTGTTTGGGGTTGTGAATGAAGCGGCAGATGTGGAGAGGAATGTGGTGAAATATATAGAGGAAGATGTGGAGGAAGATGCGGGGATGCTTGTGGGTTTGTAGTATCTGTTGTGGAGATAGTTGTATAAATGGTTAAGAAATTTTACATAAGACGTTGTGAAAATGGTTTCGAACGTCGTCAGAGAAGTGGTAATACAAGCGATTGTGAAAAAATGCTCGTAGAAAATTGTCGGCGTGATTATTTACTATTATTTATTATTTAGGATGTGTTCGTGGAAGATTTGTCATGCTGTTACTGAGACGACCGTGGAGGTCATTGCGTAGAGTTTGCTGAGAAACAATTGTGCGTGACAATATACCCATCACAAAAGTTCACTGGTGTTTTGCAAATTAAGGTAATTACCTCAAAAATGAGTAATTCTTCCACTTCTTATATAGCACGGTATGGTTTTGTTCTTCATTTTTTCACGACTTCTAATTACTGCAACAATTTTCACCACTGGATTTGATTTGTTATCAGATTCATCATGGTCCGTCTGTATGTGTTTTACAAAACACCGTCTCAAATTTCTTAATTCTCTGGTAATCATTTGATTTTCGGAAGTGTCAGGTAATGAAACACCGGAAAGAACAACCAGCTCTGACCTTCTTCTGCATCTTGAAATATTAAATATGAATCAAAAACATTTCAATGAAGAATGTTGACCTTCCACACTATTTTAGAAAGCATTTATTAACTTTGAACGAAAGATGTTTACGTCTCGTTTAAGTGTTAATTAACCCATGGATCGATTGTTGCTTTTTTAAGTACTGGCATAAACTCGGGGGCGGCGGGGGTGGGTGGGGGTGGGGTGGGTTAGTGACCGAGTGGTCTAAAGAGCTCACCGTTACTGCTCACTGCCATCGCACCCCTCTCTGCATGGGTTCGAGCCTAGGACTCGGCCAATGTGGGTATGTGAGAAAGCTTGCCGGTAACTTCTCGAGGGTCGGTGGTTCTTTCTGGGGTTTCCCAGGTTCCTTTTCCACCATTTATGCTGGCCACCATGTATAGCCTATCGTGTGCTGAAAAATGGCGTTAAACCCTACAACAACAACAAAAACAGCATGTAAGCACACACAATTAACAATTTACATCCCTGTCGCAAAGTTTCAAATTGTGCCAGTGATGTTTGGATATTCTTGATACAAAAAATAAACATTTGGCACAAAACAGGTTTTATGTATGCATTTTATAAATTATGCCTGTATTAAATGAATCTTGGCTGGATTGTCAATGAGGCAAGGAGATTACTTTATATATCCTTTGCTAAGTAATATTTTATATTTTATATTAAGTCATTCATTTTCTTGAGTATAAATGTTCATGTTTTTATTTTGTCAAAAACAATGATGCTCTTGCGGCACTTTATTTCCTTTATTGGGTTAGAAGTCCAACTGTTTCTCCAGAAATTATTTTGTTTACGTTTCTTGATTCGCGGGTTGTGGCAACCATGAAATTCCCAAAAATATTGAAACACAGCACCTTTCTCCAAAGAAATTAAATAATTCACTTTTAAGATGATCTCACAAAATGCATATAAGTCTTTGTTAATTCCTTTTAGCAAAATATTGATATTCCTATGAAATGTAGCAGCAACAAGTACATTTGACCAGTTAATCAATTATTTTAAATACACACGCAGTACATAGTTCCAAAAATATGCATAGCTTTGTTTCTTGTTCATTTTTGGTGAGAAAAAAACAAAACAAACAATGTATTAGTAGAATTACATCCCTTTGTGCATAATTATTACTTACTACCGGCTTTCTTACGTGTTTTGTTTTACAAAACCAGCAATATCACTTATCAAAAGAACTTTCTTAGACGAAGAATCATGCCTAAATGCCAGTCACAGAACGGTAAGCATCTAAGACATTGTAACCCGAAAAAAATGAACTTTAAAGATATCAAGCAAAAAACCCACACGACACTTGCTGTAAAAAGAATGATTCCTTTTTTTCTGATAAGATATCTCCATATCAAGTGATAAGAGGCTACAGCGCTTCAAGAGAAGTAACTTTGTTGAGCGTCAACAAAAGAAAATCATGAATCATCTCCCATGAAAGAAGGAAAAAGACATCCATGTACCCATTGTATTGTATTAATTATTGATTTTACCTTTATCATTTTCAGATCATCGCCATAATCATTGAAACTACTACTATTGCAACAACAACTACTACTACAACTACTACACGATTATTATTATTATTATTATTATTATTATTATTATTATTATTATTTAGATTTAGATATAATTATTCTCCTTATTCACTAACTTCAGCAATTAAATCAGACTATGTCTTTTCAAACCAGATGCCGTGCGTCTGAAAACATGCACACAAACTACTTTTTAAAAAAATTGCCATCGATCTTAGTCTCATGTATGAAAACGATGTAGTCGTTTATTCCATATGGATAATATTTCTTCTTCCAAATCATGCTCTTTTACTTATCTTATTTATTTATCTTATTTATTATGAGAACAAAGTGTACGGGAACATATTTACTGACCTCAAACTTTTGTCCACGCACTGAAGGTATTTTGTAAAAGTGGGTAAGTAATTATCGGTACCCTACTACAAACACTCACCTGAAAGCACAATTAGGCTATGTTTGTTGATATTATTGGATATGTGTGTTGCTATACTAACAACGAAGCCATTAACAGTGCTCTAAATGATATTTAATTAACGATAACCAGGGACAGCAAATAAAGTCAGTCACGTCATCATTAAGTAGACGGCCTTGTTTTACGCGTCCAGTATTATTATTCATTCATTGTAGTACTCAGTAAGTCAGTAGTAGTCATTCATTGTAGTACTCAGTAAGTCAGTAGTACTCATTCATTGTAGTACTCAGTAAGTCAATACTTAAAATTAAAGATCAAGAAAACAATACGGCCTATTAAGTAGCAAATTTCTTCTCCAAAATAACATTTTAGAAAATAGATTTTATTAAAATTGTATTTAATTTGTCTAGTAGAACATAGAAAGCGAGCAATACGATGATAGACTAATACGATATAACCATCTATAACCTTCCTCTCGATCAAATATTTACCACATGATTCGATTCTTTTGTAAATATTGATTGTTTGTCCTTTGTTATATATGCCTTCATCAGGTGGACCAAAAGGTAAGGTGACTTAGACCGTGATCTTCTGCGCCTTCGTTCTTAAATTTATACGTTCATCTTTCAAAATTTACCTCTGAAATGAAATTATTAATGGTTACTTTACAGACTGCTCAATGCCCTGGTTTACATGAAGTATTGACATCTGATACTGTTTCTCGCTGTGTTCATGTAGATTATAGTCAATAAACACTGCATTGCTCTTGACTTATAGTCAATAAGTACTGTAAATAATGCCTTATATGCATAATCCTTGCATATACTTAACAGATTTAACACATAATTGCAGGTGGATCTTAGTACACAGACTCAGGTCCGAGCAGAAGGAATATCAGAAAGCAAATGGAGAATAGAAGGTTCATAAAAACTATTGTTTACAAAAACTTTTATGGGTTCAAGTGAATTCATTTTGATAGAAAATAGATGGAACGAAAATCAAGCTGGAATGTTACAGACTTTAAAATGATATCGTCTAACATATAGAATATTTGAAATACTTAAAACAACGAAGTAATTATTATTGCTGGTTCGGAAACAATCTAACTGACTAACGCATTGTTGACAGCAACGAGTGTCCGTTAATCATACAGAATGTAATGCAAATAGAAAGATTTGCAATCACTTGTACAACTTACACTAGATTAGTGAGAAGTACAATGCTAAACTTTAACAGGTTACTGCTTAATCACGTGAACGAGCGCTTACCCACACACTAATTAAGGTATAGGTAATATAGATAACATAATTAAGGTACAAATATATAAACATGAAATTATATATTTGTTTCACACGTATTGAAGACTGACATTGGATCAAAATTATACGTTTAAGGGCAGTATAAAGAAATTCAAGATATTCTCTTCAGACTACAATTAGGTTGGTAGGGAATTGGCTAGAAGAATTAAGGGTTTTAATTAACATCATGTCATACCAAAAGTTAAACGACGAAGTTTATTGTTCAAAATATTTGACCATGCTCATTCAATAAGAAACTTGTGGAAAGTCTCAAGACCTGTTAAAATCCATCCTCTTGCACATTCTTTCCAAATTGTAACTCCATTCTGTGTTTACCTTTTTCAGGTTGGAATGGGTATAATTTATTGTGGAATAATAATAATAATAATAATAATAATAATAATAATAATAATAATCACTTGACTTTAGACCTTGGAGTAACGGTCAAAGTCATATAAGCTTTGTGTCAGGGTTTTATATCTTCGCTGAAGGCTTCTATTTTGCTTATATTTCCCAAACATCTGGCTTTATCCTTGGGATGAATCTTTATGTAGCCAAGACCATTCATTTCTGCGAAATGCTGGTAGACACCTTTTGCCTTGCTGTCCTGGGCACGGCCATGGAAAAGTTGAATTAAGGGTTTGGTTTCAGTTTTTCATTTGCTTCTAATTCCTAATCCCCCTGCTGGATTCTCGTCATACTTTGGAAGAGTCATCACGAAGCTAAGACAATTTATTCTCCTACATGCTCCATCAGGGCCATACGTTTTAAAGCAATTCTATAATGGCGGACTCTACATGCAGGCCATGGTCTTTTAACTTGAGGTATTTAAACCTTCTCTGACTAACATGACTTTTCTTGGATCCAGTGCATTTGGAAAGATTGTTACTTACTATTCAAAATCCACACACTTCTCGGGTGTGGAACCCCAAACCGAGGTCATTTATCCTGGCAGTCTTGGAGTTAAAGGAAATACAGCTTCTGGCATTAAATATATCGCAAATAGTGATTGGTCGAGGAGAGTGCTGTACGATTAATTTTGAGTAATATGGAATTTCGGAATGCAAGCGAGGACGCACACGTTTAGATAAATAGTCTTACAATCCATTCAAGCTATGGACACGCATAACGATTGACTACATGAAAATTGAAGAAAATGTGACGTCATGAACCGTTGGGACTCCATTGTCTTGCATAATGACAATGAAGAGAAACATTATGAAGCCGAACATGAAATGTTCAGACTCGGAGATTCAGTGCACTCAGACGTAATTCTGGTTCGTATTTTGTCCTCTCAGACAGATCTTTAACAGTTTCCAGAATCAATGGACGCCCACTTCATGATTATCCCTTCCTTAGGTAATGCGTCTGTCGTTAATTATTAATTATCAGTTCATCCAGCAATGTGACAGCCAGGTGATTCCATAAGGTTCTTCAATGTGTTTAGACTGAAATGCATGACGGAGTTTGTAAAGAAGCTCACGTACCAAAACACTTATTGTGCCATTGTAAGTGTGAGTAAGTTTATGCTATCAAGAACAATTTATAGATGATATCGACCTATCGCACAAAATCTGAAACCATGATATTATTGATAGAATCTGAAACTGACTTTTTGTTGATATTATTGTTGAATTTGCTTTATTTGAACTATATTATTTGTTTCATAATAATTATTATATATAAAGTACCTTTGTTAAATTTGACATAGGAACGCATTTACACTGATGGTCTGTACTATATTTTAAAAGAAAGTCAATAATAATTTTCAAAACTCAAGAAGATTGTAGACAGTGGTTCACCATAGTCGACGAGGAAATCTGTATGGGTTGTTTTCACTGACGTCACGCTAAGGTACGCAATTTCCCAAAATGCAACGCGATTAAACAAACGCCGCCATTTTGAGCCCCCAACAAATCGATAGTTGACCTTGATAGTTCTGATGGAGAAGTCAACAAGGAAAGCTATGATCCATACTAATTATCTCGATTCACTTGTGGGTGATGTTCGTTAGAGATACATCCAGAAAACTGCTAAAATACAGATTGATCCATATAAACTGCCTGCTGAAGCTTTTAGCGACGATCGGACGAAATGGTCTGAGGTCAGCTATGTAGACGTTGTTCATTTTTTGATTTTTCAACAATCAGCATACACCAAGGATCAATTGAAGAACTACAAGTCTCTTGATGCATACAAGCTTTTCCAAGACGGCTGGATGCAAGAAATACTGCACAAGGAAAATAATGGGGTTCAATTGTTGAGAGCAAAGTTACTTACATTTCGGTTTTTTTTTTCTTTCTCTCTTTCTCTCTTTTCATAGCGTAACTTAACTCCATTTTATTACTGCAGTAGCTTGCCATTTTATTACTGCAGTAGCTTGTTGTGATGACAGATTTATAGAGTTAAAATCAGTTAAAATAACAATAGCATTTTCAGTTTTATTCGAACCATTCATCCCTCTGTGAATTTGCTGTAATCACACGTTTAATAATGGGGTTGATTGATAGTACATGTAAACATTCCACATGTACCTGTATGGATACATTCGACACGTACAAAAAGCTAGAGTACTGACGCAATATTGAACATCATATATTATATGTTGTAATGTTTTCTTCATTCTAAATTCCAGGTGACCCACTCAATGCGAGTCAGAGACAAACCTCTAGAGCCATGGGTTATTGTTGCCACGGATGGGAGTGTGGAATCAGCACATTGCACATGCATGGCAGGACTGGGGGAATGTTGTATTCATGTTGCCGCAGTTTTGTTTGCCTTGGAGACAGGTGCGAGAATATGCAAGGAAGCTACAGTGACTGATGTACCTGCATACTGGATGTTTCCTACTTCAGATAAATTTGAGACACCGTATAAACGACTAAAAGATATGGACTTACAGTCTGCAGTACAAAAACAACAACTTTCAAATAATGAATCTGTGCACACTGTTTCTGATAAACCAGCAGCGTTAGACATACCATCGCCTACAGCAAATGAGGAGAACCTATTTTGGGATGAACTTCATCAAAATGTGCCAAAGGCTGCCATTCTATCATTAAGAGGCAAGGGCAAGTTCTCAGAGAACTTCAAACCCAAGTCATTATTTGCAGAGTGGTCAATTGACTTGAGTCGTGTATGCTTATACAGTAAGGATACAAATTGTTCAGATTCATCATACGAGCAGGTGTTAGAGAAGTGTAGTGCTATAGACATCTGTTTCCAAGGAAGAAGCATCATATCTTGAGAAGGAGACAAGGGACCAATCAAATATTCTCTTCTGGCACAGATGTCGTACAGGAAGAATAACAGCTTCCAATTTGTATCGTGTATGCCACACTAGCATTTCACAGCCATCTCTGACAGTACTGAAAACAATTTGTGCATCTTATGGGAAAAAGATGCCCTTCTATAGTGCCGCAACAGCCTGGGGAACTAAACATGAAATAACAGCAAATATGGAATACTCAGCATTAGTTAACAGTAAACATGTCACTTATAAGCTTGTGAACAGTGGTTTGATTATCAATGAAAGATTTCCCCAGTTTGTGGCTAGTCCAGACGGCATGATTTCTTGTGCATGTTGTGGGGATGGCTGTCTGGAGATTAAATGCCCCTACAGCATGAAAGACAAACCTATCCTGGATGTTCCGTGGTTACAATTCATAAACAACCTGTTAACAATCGATTGTAAACACACACATTACTACCAGATGCAAATGCAAATATTTTTATCAGACCGACAGTATTGTGACTTTTATGTATGGTGTCCCCATGACTACCACTATGAACGTGTTTATGGAGACAATGAACTGTGGCAAACAAAGTCTTCTAAAGCTTTGGAGTTTCACTCCAGATGTGTAATGCCTGAACTCCTATGTAAATATTTTTCACAGAGACAAGCCCTTAGCCCAAATGCAGTTACTGGTGAAGAAAACAAAACTATCTCCACTCAGAGTGACAGAAAGTACTGCATTTGTGGTGGTGATGGTGATGAAAGAAAGATGATAATGTGTGAAAGTGAAAATTGTCCAAAGGTATGGTTTCATACCAGTTGTATAAAACTAAAATATGTGCCGAAAGGAAGATGGTATTGTGGCGAGTGCAAATGATGAATATATTTGCCAGTGCCCACCATGTTATGCTTTTTAAAGTGCTAATATATTGTATATATTATAATGAAAATAGAAGTTTATAATGTTGATGATGCCAAATATCTGATAAAGCAGTGTTATTTAGATTAGATATTGACCAATATTGTACATTATCATTTGTTACATCATTCACAAATCAATAAATCAATAATATGTGCAATGATGTCTCTGTTGTATCTTTGAAATATGATAAAGAAATCTTAGGAAACAAGTTAATGAAATATATCCTCAAACCATGACTTGCGCCTGTAGATTTCATGTTACATTTACTAGCCATGACTATTTTGACATTCAACAAATTATAAACATAAATGGAATAGAACTAGTATTAGTATGGTACACTTTATTTGCAAAGTTACATATTACATATGTGTGACAATAACATTCAATGTACACATAATGGTGTGCTCAATAAACTTTGTACTCTTTCACTCAAATGGAACAACTAAAGGGCACAAATTTGTTAAAGAGCAAGCCACTTTAACAATCTTGTCAATAGTTGGAACACTCTCTCCATGTTTCAACTTAATAAGCTCAATGGGGACGATGCCCTCAAAAATTCTGAATTTTCGCAACACGAGACCAATAACACGTTCCACATGAATTCGAACTGATGCAATTTTTCTAGTTTTCTCAACTTCTAGTGGATGTAACTGTGCTTTTCCTCGTGTAAAGGTAGGGATAGCTAATTCAGCTTGATAAAAGCGCACTTCGCCTTCTGTGTTGAAGCCTCTGTCAGCCATCACTATGTCACCTGGTAATAGATTGTTGAGAACTCCTGATTTTTCTGTTATATACTTGTGAGAGGTTCTACCTCCCCATCCATCAGAAATAAATGTAACAACACCTTGAGGGGCAATGCCTATTAGATATTTCAGTCTGGTTATGTTTGTAATTGGAATATGTGTACACTTTGTTCAGAGCACCGCTTGGCTTTTCTGTAAATAATTCAAAACAGTCTAGCACAACAAAAACTTTCTCGCCAAACTCTTTTTTGAAACACAGAGGCATTGTTTCCCTCAAGTGTTCTCGATTTGGCCATTGCACTAGAAAGCCTAGTCTAATGTAGAGTACATCCAGAGTATTGTGAAAACTTCTTTGCACAGTAGGTAAAGAAACGGTCAAATGATTGGCTATGTCTTGGAAAAGATAATTCATTCTTAGTTTCACAAGGCACAATAGAAATTCATTTTCTTCTGACAGACTCTTACTGTTGTTACTCATATGTCCCTCTATTAAATTAAAGACTAGTTTTAATACACCATAATTAGGCAATCCCGTCTAAAATGCTACTTATTCAGAATTGTCAACGTAAGATAGAAGGTTGTATAGTCCTTTAAAATCAAACTGTTCATTTTCTTTGCCTTCGAAAAGTCTGGACTTGTTATCATCATCTAGTTGTTTGATTGCTTCGACTGTCAAGTCAGTTTGGATGCCAATTGCCTTTGATATTTCTTCATCATGATATCCAGGCTGAAATGACGCATGTTCCATTACTCTGTGATCATTACATATACTGTCATTCTGTTTATCTGTATTCTCAGCTCATTCTGATATGCCACTGGCATTATTGTCCCCGAATTCTATGCACCTCTTTTTCAATGTTAATAGAGATGATACTGCATCTGAAATCTTTCTTTTGTGTTTCCGCTGGCTGGCCCGATTAAATCTCTCATGAGCTGCTCGTATTGCAGGTGAAGTCATTTCTGTGTAACCAAGATCTAGAGTTGGCAACCATGATGGACTTGTTCTGTTATGCAAATATGCTTTAACACCTGTAACAAGAAAAGGAAAGCAACTGAGACAGTGACTTCATTAAAAAAAATTAAATAATGTATTATGCAAGTCAAGAGAAAGGTCATCATATGTCAACAGAAAATGACTAGAACTGTCAATATATATAATCCCGATACTCTTAATAAAAAATATAACATTGTCATGTAAATTTTGTTTATTCAAAACGACTGGTCCCTGCTGCTTGCACTGGGACTTGTAAACCAAGATTATCAGTTAGTATTACAGCTTGGATTAAAATGTCTGTAAAAATCAAGCTAAACATACATTATAACGCAACTGAAAAATTAATTTAAACATACCTCCGACGAAATGTTTAGAGCAAACAAGCGTTCGTTCCCATCTCTCTTCAGTTTCAATGTCCTTTCTGTTGATAGCCGCATTCCATAAACGACGTCTTTCTTCCGATAATTTCATTGTTTCTTCACCCTGGTCAGTCAAAATTTTCGGTACTTTAAAGAAGCTTACATCTTTTTGTACACCTGAACACCCGACAATACCACAAATCGGCATTATAGAAAACACGCTTGTCGTTACACCCGTTGTCAATGGCTTGAGACTCAAAATGGCGGATCTATGCGTACACATTTTCTGCAACGTCACGTGAAAACAACCTATACAAATAAAAAGAACTATCAATACAGACAAACGGCCCAAGTAACTCGTGACACAAACATAGTCTATGGACATCATGGACAACGAGGACATGATTATACAGACTGAATAAACTATCAATAAAGCTAAGGACGCCTACAATTATTGAGAAAAAACCCCAAGGAGACTGTGGGCATTAGTACGTCATGGACAACGAGGACATGTTCACGCATATAGTCTGATCTATCAATACAAACTAAGGATGCACATTATTAAAAAAATATGGCGACTGTGGACAATGATATATATAAGTAATGAGGACCCGGTACACATCTTGTCTGAATTATCAATACAAACTAAGAATGCACACTATTAAATAAAAACCATGGAAACTGTGGACAATGAGGACACGTTACACATCTAATCTGAACTATCAGTACAAACTAAGAAAGCACACTATTGACAAAACTATGGAGACTGTGGACATTGGTACATCATGGACAATAAAGACACGTTACACATCTAATCCAAACTATCAATACAAACTAAGGACGCACACTATTAACAAAACCATGGAGACTGTGGATAATGAGGACACGTTACACATTTAATTTGAACTATCAATACATCCTAAGAAAGCATACTACTAACAAAACCATGGAGACTGTGGACATTGGTACATCATGAACAATGAGGACACGTTACACCTTTAATCTGATCTATCAGTACAAACTAAGAAAGCACATTACTAACAAAATTATGAACCTGCAAATGTTTGGTACATCATTGAAAATGATCACATGTTTACATAACAAGTCTGAACTCGCAATACAAATTAAGGTGGAAAACACGGAGACCGTGGACTTTGCTACGTCATGGGTAACTGGAACATGCATTAACTGGTAAAATGAAACTGAAGACAAACCTTATGAGGCCGTTTATGAGCTGTTCAGACTCAGATGGTTAGTACAAACAGCTGTAGTAGTGGTTAGTTACTTAATCCTGGACGAATCCTAGACCCTTTCCAACAACAAAGTTTGATCGCATTGTGATTATTCCTTCCCTAGATAATACATGTTAATTTCTATTTCATACAGCAATGGGACATCCTTGTGGTTCCATACACTTCTTTTATGATTTTATGTTTGAATTAAAATTGGCACTGTCAACCTATTCCACATAATTTAAAAGTATCATGTCAGTCATGGTATCTCAAGCTGATTCATTATTATTATTATTATTATTATTATTATTATTATTTTAATGATGATGATGTCAGCCATGGTATCTCAAGCTGATTCGTCTTTGATATTATTATTATTATTATTATTATTATTATTATTATTATTATTATTATTGCAATTATTGCGTTTGTTTTATTTGGATTGAATTAAGTTTATATTATATTTATTAAAAAAGAAGTTTGTTAAATTCTGCATAAGTGCTGAATGCAAATGTTTAGGCCGATGGTCTATAATATAAAGAAAAAAGGAAAGAAGCACTTAATACGTTCCAAAAACATGGATACTGTAAACAATGGTTCATTATGGGCAAAAAGTCCATATTAACACACAAATTGTCAACAACCAGTAAAAAACGAGGACGCGCAGTTTGATAAAAATATGAAGACTGGAGACAATGGTACAAAATAAACATTAAGGGTATATTAACACAAAAGGTCTGAACTAAGATAAAACAAAGGATGCTCGTAATGATTGACTCAACACATGTAGACGGAAGAAATGGGACATTGTGTCCAATGGGGACATACTTACCCAGTCTAAAGTATATATGTAAGCTAAGAACTAATATAATTACTTTTTTAAAAAAAAAAAACAACTGACACTGTAGACAGTGTGAAATCACAGACAACGAGGATTCATTGTATCTTACATAATGAAAATAAAAATAAATATTATTATGTCTTTCATAAAGGGTTCATACTCAGGGAATTAGTGCACTCAGCGGATATTGACACGTTTTTAATCCCTATTGTTCATTAATCCTTAACAGAATTAAATGACTATCGTTTTATGATTATCCTTTGTCCAGGCAATATATTTATTATTAATTGATATTTCTGACATCAAGGTGACAGCCTCAAGATTCCATACATTTACTCAGAAATACACTAT